>JAVYIG010017710.1:0-24729 GCA_035222895.1 Strongylocentrotus droebachiensis | reverse complement strand
AGATATCTTTGAGAAGCTTTTCACACACTGCCAGCTGTGCAGCTCGGATATCTTTGCCTCATCTCCCTTTCCCTCACTACCCTAGTAAAATGGTACAGTGACTTGTAAAATGTTTTTGCGATGCCATTTATTTGGAAAAGATCACCACATTGGTTAACGCTCCTTCACGAACTATCACTATCTTATTTCATATCATCAGCTAATATCCGTCTGGTCAATGGCTCCAATCGTACGGAAGGTCGTGTCGAAGTCTTTTACAACGGAACATGGGGTACCGTCTGCGATAGCTATTGGGATGACTACGATGCTAAGGTGGTGTGTCAGAGTCTAGGTTTTGCTGCATTCGGGGTTGCTAATTTTAGAGCAACATTTGGAGAAGGCACGGGACCGATCTGAATGACTGAGACTAAATGTAAAGGGGATGAAATGGATCTCCTAGACTGCCCACACACTAGTCCACCCCACTACTGCGAACACCGCTATGACGCAGGGGTACAATGCAACCCAAGATGTAAGACATACTAATCATTATGATAACAGTAATATCAATAATTGTAATTACACTGTCGCTCATATAGTTGGAATATATTTTTTACTCTCAATTTATGGAATTATTTTGACAATGATTTATTCCCTATAGATCTAGATAATAGTATACATTCTCAGATTTTGTTGAATAATAATTTGCCAGTGTTTGTTTTGCGTGACTGCTAAATGGATATCAACTACGGGACCTACGCCCTTAAGTCATAAATGACAGTAATGAGGATTAAATGCCCCACACAAGGGCACTAATATGGCACATCGACACAATATTTTGATCCTGGAGCCTCACATGACTGTACGCAGCGGGGGCTAGTGTAGGGAGCAGTTCCCACAAATTAAAAAATTTAAAGAAAAAGAAAATGCAATAAATTATCAATAATTCATTGAATCGCCCCCCCCCCTCCCCTGGCCGTGCATTATGGCTCAAGGCATGGGCACACAGAAGATTTGTATCTGTTGTGTACCGGGGGGGGGGATTCAATGAATTATTGATAACTTATTGCATTTTATTCTTTCAAAAGGGCCGCTGGATTTTCAGCTACGATACACAATTGTATTCTGAACTTATTCATGATGTATAGGCCTACGTAGAAATTTTGGCATTGATCCAACAAAATGTAAGATAATTATATACCAGACATTCATAGCATAGTTGTATGGATGTAATTCTCGCTACCCCAAATAGCGATTCTGCCGAGATCCGGGGAAAATCCTGAAAACGCGCATTGCATTATGGGATAGCTTTTCGACATTACAGCTTCCTGTGCAGGCGCTATATTACTAGGCGCGATAGCGCAAACGTAAAACACAACGTGTATGCACCGAATATGTCGTCTGCTCGGTCTTGTTTTTTTTTCGCAAATATTTCAACGTTTATTTGAACATTTCATTCGTTGTTTTTTGCGTCTTTTGACATCAGTGACGATGGTTTTCTTTTGTGAGGCTGCACAGTGCTGGGCTCATGATTCCAAGCGTAAGAACCCTGATTTTAGCGTGCGTGAAAACTCTGCACAGCGAACACAGGCGCTAGCGCCAGCGGGATGGGACTCTATACCGGAAGTTGTAGTGACGACCCGAGAGAGTGAAAATTACCTCGTCTCGCGAATTTCGAGATTTTCGTACCTATTTAGGGTAGCGAGAATTGAGTGAAGGCAATAAATTAAGTCAAAATTAATTTGATCTCTTTTTTGTTTTTAATGGGTGAATTTCAGCTTGATAATGGGATTCATCTTATCGTGTCATTTACAAATCAAAAGTGTCTTTTTGTTTGTTTTTGTGAACACCTATGAGACCTCTGAGCATGAAAACAGTGAAATATGAAAATGTGATTATCTTTGGCAAGACATTTGTTTACATTTGCCACTCTCAACCCAGGTGTAGGGTACCAGGTACTCCTTGTATTATTTATAACGCTGTAGGGCAGCTGGGCTCAAGCCAGCATAGGCCTAATAAGAGTACTGTGTAGTCATCTTGAGCATCCCTGGGATGGATGTGTTCTTGATATAACAATTATTAATATCATTATATGTTTATCATTCAAATTAATACCACCAGCAACACTTCGTCTGGTCGGTGGTTCGTCAAAGCTCGAAGGCAGAGTCGAGATGCAACTCAACGGCCAATGGGGATCTGTCTGTACCGATAATTGGGATCGCAACGCAGCCAACATCGTGTGCCGAACACTCGGGCTCGGGCAAGCTCGCTCCATGTACTTTGACTCCGCCTTCGGTGAAAGTAACTTGACGAATGCTTATAACTTTGACTGCCAGGGGTTTCAGTCTAGCATCCTACGTTGCGGTCGGATTGGTGTCAATAACTGCCAATACAGACGAAACGCTGGTGTCCGCTGTTATGAAGGCATCTTAGGTAACATCCCAATAAACATTGAAAGTAATGAATAATGACAATAATTATGGAGATAATGATGACGGTAATAAGAGCAATAATGATTATGATAAGAACAACACCTGTGATTATAATAATATTGATATAACAATCATAACAATGTTTAATGATAATAAGAGACAAAACAACAATGATAATGATCATAAATCCAATTATAAATTAGTTAACAATTACTTATTTAATTTTGCATTAGCATGAATTTTGTAAAAAAGATTTCACAAACTACAAGAGTATGAGTAGATATTCTGAATGCAATGTGCTTGGGGCAGCAAAGGTAGATTCAGTTAACCTGAATGCGAAATATTATTATTTGTTTTGAGGTGGAGGCTCGTGGAGCGATATCTCCTCATGGTCCTACAAAGCTTAGCGCATACTTAGGATCCTAATTTGCTATCTAGTTGAGCTCACAGTCGCAGAGCAATCAGATTGCAAAGGTCATTCAAGTAGACTCACAGCCTACGATACCAACATCCCACATGAAAGAAAGAGACCGCCGACAAAACAAAGAAAGAAATAAGAAAACATAGAAAAGACAGTTCCTAAAGGTCCACAAGCCCGACGGCCCACGAGACCGATGAAATAAAGGAATACATAAGGGAACAGATCTCGTTCTCGTGGGCTGTAGCCAGGATCATATTCTGATCGGATACATTGTTCTTGAGAGGTATCATCAGCATGCTCTAAGTTCAACGTAATTGTGTTGGTTCGTTTTTTTTTTGTTTTGTCTACAGCACCTGTTCGTCTTGCTGGTGGTCCATCGCTCCATGAAGGTCGCGTCGAGATCCTTTACAACGGCGAATGGGGGACTGTCTGTGACCGTGGCTGGACTGTCTTCGACAAACCTTCCGACATAGTCTGTCACTCTATTGGACTAGGTTACGCCGAGGACCCCTACGGTGGTGGTCGTTATGAACAGGGTACAGGACCTATGGTTCTAGATGATGTATTTTGCCCAATTCCAACCGTAACTAGCATCATACAGTGCAGGAGCGAAGGTTTTGGAGTCGGTTACTGTAACCCCTCGGCAGAAGCTGGGGTACGTTGTGCAAGAAGCCCGCAAGGTAAGAATCCTAATCAGTTGTCTTTGTAACTTGATAATGTAATAAACCTGAACACTAGAATATAGATTACAGAACGTATATTGTATGCATTAAACTTTTCGACCAAGTCGACTGTGGGTGACAAAAGTAAAAGGTAAAATTATTCTTGAAAATAAGCTCAATTATACATTTGAAATATAGTGACACTTTGAAATGCAAAGAACTTTGACCGCCCATCGAACATTTACAAGATTTAATAGTCATTATATTCCTGGTCAGTTTAGTTTGTAGCGCACCTCAAATCTACATGATGAAACTAGAGCCAAGGGGCTAATGCCTCTAGCTAATATGTGAACTTTCATTTTTTTATAACTTTGCAAGCGAGCAAACAAAAGGTCTGAAATTGATACTTTGTTATAATAGATAATCTTTACAAGCACTTGATAATAAAGATTTGTTGACTTATTTGTCTAGCTATAATAAGTTCATTGCATGAATTATTTTAATTTCACAACTAAAAAATATCCACCACCTCTTACGCCTCCTGCACCCTCAAAACTTTCCACAAGTGTTTCTATTCTAACTTTTCATCGGCGATAGAAACAAAACATAGACACAATGAAGGGGTAATATAAGGAAAGGGATACATTTCTGCAGCTAAATGTTCAAGAATGCATATTTCTTTCCAGCATCAATCCGTCTTGCTGGTGGCTCGTCGAGAAACGAGGGGAGGGTGGAAGTTCTCTGGCAATCACAATGGGGGACTGTCTGCGATGATGGCTGGGACCTGACTGATGCCAGCGTAGTCTGTCGAACTCTTGGACTCGGTCCTGCACTCGAAGCGATCTCTTATGCTGGCTTTGGTCAAGGAGCATGGGCGATCGTTCTGGATAATGTGAACTGTACTGGGGATGAAGACAGCATCGTTCAGTGCCAGAATGCTGGTCTTGGTGTCCATGATTGCGAACATGGAGAAGATGCAGGGGTTCGTTGTGCCCCTAGCCCATTAGGTAATCAGTAGTGTCCATTCTCTTTGGAGGGCTGTATGAATGTAAATGTTTGATGATTGTTTTACCCCACTACTAAGAAAACATGTGTATGCTTGTCAGTAAGCAACCAGGGGTCGAAGGCTTTAAGTACCCTCCGGGGGACTTGGTAATGCAGATTAAGGCCTCACTTAGAGGCACGAGCACATTGTCTTGGTATTGATCATGGGACCTCCCGGTCACGAGACCACTACCCTACCACCAAGCCTTCGCAACTTCTCCTTGGTTAGTTGGTTGATTTATTTTCCGTATAGAGAATAATAATTTTCTTTTACTAGTTTTACAAGGGGCCATGGGGAAAAAATATGAAATTGAAAAAAAAATTGAATTTAAGACTTCGATGGGATTTAAATAAATATCTACAAACTGCCAAACTCAAAAAACGAAGTATGAATTTATGATTATGGCTACCAAAAGAGAAATAGAACCCCCCCCCCCCCCCAAAAAAAAAAAAAAAAAGAAGAAAGAACTGATATGAGCCAATCGAATTAGCCTTACGATTAAGAGCACTGTGGTATATTAGTGAAGGCTCTATACTATCATACGAGATGCTGTTGGTTCGATCATGCTCGTTGCTGACATCGTTGGACAAAATGCGTTAGCCCAAACATGTCCCTCTATTTAGGTATTATACCTAGGTGTACATAGATACTTTGCAATGCTGGCGAAATAGTAATCGCAGGGCTGCAAGAAAAGCAGTTTCATAGTTTTAATACCGATGTGGCTATAGGCCTACACTGCGTCAATAAGACCCAATTATTATCATATAACATTTTTTTCCCTTCAGGATCAGTACGTGTTGTCAATGGCTCATCAAGATACGAAGGCCGAGTCGAAGTCTATTACGACGGAAAATGGGGAACCGTCTGCGACGATTTTTGGGATGACACCGATGCTAGTGTCGTTTGTCGGATGCTTGGTTTGGGCGATAACGGAACTGCCGTCGGTTGCTCTACCTACGGGGAAGGTTCTGGAGATATCGTTCTTGACAATGTGAGGTGTTTGGGAAATGAGACGGATCTCTACTCCTGCCCCAGTAATCGTCCACTCCGACACGATTGCAAGCATTCGGAGGACGCGGGAGTGCAGTGTCTCAATACACGAGGTAAGTCGACGTTGTACGACACAATGATTATATTAAGTGTCGATTGCTCATCGGTCAATTTTCCTAAACTATTTGTTTAAGATTATCAGAACGAAAGCTTATTTTTTCTTCAAATCTTTATCTTTAATTTCCCTCACCAGCCCAAATCCATTGCACTGAGAACTCAGTATAGCGCCTTCGAAAAGCACTTCACGAATTTATTTTATCATTATAAAAACTACATAATTATAGAACAACAGAAGTTGAATTGTATAAATACATGATAGTTACAACAAAAGCGTTACAATAAAAACACAAACAAAATACGCAAAGTGCTTGAAAGATGTAGCTCCCGTACATAGAATATTTAATTTAATAGATCTTCATGTAATAATTACCACTCACTAAAGTTTTATGTAAACGTTGATTGAATCCGGCAGCTATTCGTCTTGTCGACGGGCCATCAAACAGCGAGGGTCGCATCGAGGTCCTATACAACGGCACTTGGGGAACCGTCTGCCATGACCAATATGACATGAACGCTGCCTACGTCGCGTGCCGTTCTCTCGGCTTCAACTACGCTCTCGAAGCCGTCAGATATGCTGGGTTCGGGAAGGGCACAGGGCCGGTGATTCTTGATGACGTTCGGTGTTACGGTGCTGAAGAGGACCTTTTCCATTGCAGTCATAGAGCTCCTTTTGATAACATTTGTCAACACCATAAAGACGCTGGAGTGCGTTGTTATTCCGGAAGCACACCAAGTAAAGTCTTGATATTGAATTACTGTTAGATTTTAAATATAATCTAAACTACGTTCCATTTTGATGAATTGAAATGAGGTTACCTAAATAAAGTGCGGGTAATGGTCCTATGTTCACCACATGTGGACAATACGAAGTTCGTTTTTCCCAAACCACATCAAGTAAAGTCTCTCGAGTTATAGTACAATTTGAAAATAATTTATATATGTCATTTCATTTAATGAATTTGCATTCAACCAATATCAATTACCTTAATAAAGTTAGTTACAACAAACGCTGAATACGCGTAGAACCTGTGCTTGAAATTTCAGGCACTCTCAATTGGCTTCAGATCACTGTAAAAATATATAACTTAGTCACAATTAGTTTTTCTTGTTTGAGTGATATTTGAGTTATTTCATTTTTTGGATATCCTTAGGAATATGTGTAATTGTGATAACCGTGAATGTTTATTAACTTTATTGTTTACAGCACCCATCCGTCTAGTTGGTGACTCATCTGATACCGCAGGACGAGTCGAGATATCACACAACGGACAATGGGGGACAGTCTGTCATGATGGCTGGGACAATGACGATGCAACTGTGGTGTGCCGTAGCCTGGGTCTTGGTACCAACGGAGTAGCTTTCAGGTATGGTGTAGTACGGTATGCTATGGTATGGTGTGGTATGGTGAGGTGTGGTGAGGTATGGTATGGAACAGTAGGTATAGTATGTTGTGGTGCGGAATGGATGGTATAGTACGGTATGGTATGGTATGTTGTGGTGCGGTATGGTATGGTATAGTACGGTATGGTAAGGTATGGTGTGGTGAGGTATGGTATGGAACAGTAGGTATAGTATGTTGTGGTGCGGAATGGATGGTATAGTACGGTATGGTATGGTATGTTGTGGTGCGGTATGGTATGGTATAGTATGGAACAGTAGGTATAGTATGTTGTGGTGCGGTATGGATGGTATAGTACGGTATGGTATGGTATGTTGTGGTGCGGTTTGGTATGGTATAGTACGGTATGGTATGGTATGGTGCGGTACGGTTGGTATGGTATGTTGTGGTGCGGTATGGTATGGTATGTTGTGGTGCGGTATGGTATGGTATAGTATGGTATGGTATGGTGTAGTACGGTATGGTAGGTATGGCATGGTACGGTATGGTATGGTATGTACGGTGTGCTATGGTATTGTATGGTAAAGTGTGGTTTGGTGCAGTAAGGTGTGGGATGGTGTGGTTTGGTGCAGTAAGGTGTGGTATGGTGCGGTACGGTATGGAAGGGTGTGGTGTTCTATGCTAAGGTTTGGTGTAGTACGTATATGGTACGGTATGGTATGTGTGGCATTATTTTTTATAGTATTGTGTGGTACGATGTGGTATGGGGTGGTATGGCATGGTGCGCTATGGTATGGTAAGGAACGTAACGGTATCCTGCAGTATGGTGGTGTGACCAAAGTTCGCGCGTGACCTAAGTTCGCTATCTCAAAAAATCAGTAAGATTACAAAAATCTGATATCACCAATGGAAAGAGGAACATAAAATTACTCAGAGGTGAAATTTTCTTTGGAATTGGGTACGAAATTGTGAAAATATTGACAAAAGATCGGCAATTTTTGCAATTTTTGCGTCCGTTCCGAAAAATTATCAACTTACCGATAAGGGTCTGAAAATCTTCAATTTGAGAGCAGATTTCCTCAAAATTGTAAGTAAAAAGTGGTACTAACTGATTGTACGATATCTTGCCTTGCAAATTATGATATTACCTTATTTTTGATGGATCACACTTTTTGATAAATCAACTGTAAACCCCCGTGCGTGAAGTTAGGTCTCATTGTTTTTATGACTTTTTTAGATGCAGCGCGCACGAACGATCGGACATCGAATTTTTAGATCGCGATATCTCCGAAATCCTTCGACGAAAATTTTTCTAGTAGAACCAATCTGTAGTAAAAAACTTTGCCGTCCATTTGGTAATAATTGAAATAAATAAATTTGTGTAGAATATGAGAAATCATAGTTCGAATATTACATTTTGTAATATGTTCTAAAATGTCCGCGAACTTTGGTCACCCCTTCATACAGTATGGTACTATTTGGTATGGTATTGCATGGTATGGTATGTTTTGGTGTGGTATGGTATGGTACGGTATGGTAACGTATGATATGGTACGGTATATGTTGCGGTATAGTATGGTACCGTGCGGTACGGTATGGTATGGTGCGGTACAGTATGGCATGGAATATTATACAAATAATGAATGGTTATGAGTTCAATAGTGCGAATATGTTCATGAGTTGAAAGATTAACATTCTATTCAACGAGGCGTCAGCCGAGTTGAATAGAATTAACGTTAATCTTTCAACGAATGAACATATTTGCACTATTAAACGAATGAAAAACATTCATTATTTGTTTTATACAACATCGAAGAAGACCTAATAGAACGTTAATCAACAAATTATGCTTTACTCCTTATAAAGATAAATTAAAGTTCGAGTCAAGCCTTCTCGATTACATGCAGATTGCCTTCGCGTCAGATACACGCAGGGATACGCGCACATGCAGCAGAGAGGTACGCAGTCTGCATATAACCAAAAGTGCACGGCGCATATAACCAAAAATGCACGACCGTGCAATATACCATCTATTGAATATCATGTGACCAACAATCGTCCAATCAAATGACAAGGATCCACGTAGGTGTTGTATAAAACGGTATGGAGCGTTCCAGTATGGTTTGGTATGATATGATATGGTATGGTGCAGTATGGTATGGTATGGCGCGTTATGTTTTTATGTATGGTACGGAATGGTACGGTATGGTACGGTATTGTAGGTTCATTCACATTGGTTCGGGCGACAATCGTTTTTCAATGTATTATGTACCATTCATATGGCAACATACACCAAGATAAAATGATATATTCATATACAAAAGAGAAGGAAAAATGATTGAAAATGCAGGATGTGCTAGCTTTGTTCCCGGGCTTTGTTGCTTTGGTATAGAAACAGCTAACCTGATAACCATAACCATCAGGTCTTTCTCCCCGATCAAGTTAGCGCATCCACGGTAGAAAGTATCATAAATACAAGAATATATGAAACAAAATAAAAAGAGCAGTCCTTGCTAGGCTGGAGCTCGATCTAATTTTGATCTTTGCTTTCAGTTCAGATTTTGCAGAAAATATTTCGTTGCGAGTGGGATTTGGGTAGGGGTTGGGTATAGTGTTGGGTTGATGGTTGAACATACCGCGGAAAAATTGTCGCAGGAGAAAGTGTTTTATGGTTTGTCACGGTATGGTATTGTACGGCATCGTATTTACTTACCAAATCACGATACAAAATAATACGTAACTACTTATCTGGGGCATGCACCATACAAGCATCACTTTTTAGCCAACCATTTTGAAACGTGTTCTCTTCAAGAAGGTTAACAAAAGTTCATCCTGAAGCACTCCCAATCACTTTCTGAGTGACTGTTCTAAGTGAGACCTTTCCATGTTTCATAAGATCTGTGGATGTTTAGCAACTATCGAATTGTATTGTTTAACGTTTTGTTTGTTAACACTGTGGAATAGACATGTATCGTGAAAAGGTTTATATTGTAACTAAATAAATCAACTCAAAACGAATAAAATCAGGTATTTGGCGAGGGTTCTCCTTGCTAATCTCGTGTATGTTACATGTTTACGTATAGCATAATGATTCAATTTTTACATTAATAGATGTTCATCATTTACCGTGATATTATTTGAATTTAAAATTAATTCAAATCCGTCCAGGAATGCTCAATTTGGGTAGGGTTATGGAGATAGACATGTATTGTCAATACTTATATATTGTAATGGAAAATAAATCATTTCAAAACGAATTAAATCAGGTAGGATCATTTTGCCGAGGGTTCTGGAGAAGTTGTCCTTTGCCAATCACTTGTACAAGTCATAGTCGAACTCCATTATATAGCACTATGATTCAAGTTTTGACATCAATACAGTATACATCAGTTATCGTCTTTTTGTCCTTTAAATTTGAAATTTAATCCAATCAAATCAGTTATGCTCACTTTGGTGAGGGTTCTGGAGAGGTTATACTTGCCAATCTCCGATGTACTGGTGATGAATCGGATCTTATGGCCTGCCCCGGCACTGGACCGCTCAACAACAGGTGCTTACATTTCCAGGATGCCGGAGTACGCTGTCTCTGAGGTAGTTTCCTTGAAACATTTTTCTTAAACAAAATTGCCATTACTAAATTATTCATCAATCTTGATATTAATAAAATGAAAGATTCTCCTTTCGCTGGTACCAGTTAATATGTCTCACATTAGTAGAAGTATACTAATCTTTTTTTTTTTTTGGGGGGGGGGGACCCTGAATATATAGTTATCACTTGTTGGGAACATGAAATACGGTCTTAAATGAAGGTTCCTTATTTCGAAAGATTCATATTTCCAAAATATTTTCCTTATTCAGAAGGTTTATAATTCCTAAATGCAATATCAGAGAACCACATCTTTTTTCGGAATTGTGATCCTTCGGATTTATAACCCGTCATTTTCGGAATTGTGAACCTTCAGAGAAATTTGTTCGGAATAGCGAGCCCTCTTTCATTTCAAGTATAACGAACCCCTTGGTATGGGAAAGTTTATTTCGGAAGTATGAACTCTTGGAGTGACGAATCTTCGAAAAAACGTAGCTTCGAGAAAAAAATAGTGCACTCAATTAATGAGGGGCGAGGAGAAAATTCTATATTCCTAAAAAAATTAGTTTTCAAGATTTAATGATGAATTTGAAATAATAATGTTCAGATCACAGACTGAGTTATGACCTAAGTTTGTTGTATTTTTTGTCTTTATTTTCCAGACGATGCTGACTGGTAGTACACATCGCCGGTCTAGCCGAAGACAAGCCAAGTTTACCAATCTTGGCACATATGGATTAGTTGTATATCATAATCGTCTTTGTAGTTATTTGTAATTTTTAATGTTTTCAAGAAGCGAAACATCGAAAATGTTCTCTTACACTTTTGTCATGGACGATGTACGTGTCAGTATTTTACTTTTCCTTATATTTCTTGCTTAATTTAAACCTATATATATACAATATAGCCATATTTTTTGATTTTCATAAACTTTTGTTCTGAAATAAAAATATTGTATAGATATTCAAGTGTCAGAGCATTGGATATTTTCAATTCATTGATACATATGCCGGGAAGCAGAAAATTGCCATTGAGCTACAATTATTTTTGACATTTTTAGTGCCCCTTCGGGACCTAAAATTGCTATGAAGGTAATTTTAGACCCCAAAATGTGTAAAAATTTAGCCAATACGATCATACCGATTCAGCCCCACTTTCAAAAAAGTACGGTGACCGTTATTTAATTAATTAATTAATAATAACAATACATGGGCCGGCTGATTGTGCGTAATATAACCAACACGGAAAAGCCAACATCGGCATTGGTTGAAATACAACGTAAAAGGCGCTATTTCGTTTTTTTTTCAACGGCTTTTTCAAATTATCAAATATTTGTGGTGGTACACACATATTAGAAATCGTTATATTTATGGATATTTCAGCCGTCTCTGAACCAATTTTGATCAAACAAAGATGATTTTGTCATTTAAATTGTCTGTTCTTTCAAAATATACACTCAGTTTTTCATTATCTCACAACAAAATTATTTTGTGTAGCGCCCTCTACAACAGAACTCAACCCTCCCTTTAATTCAGTAGGTATTTATATATGTCCATATAGTTAGTTTTATTCAAACTTATACAAGTAGCTTTGATGACCAGCTTACAAAAGAACACCTACAACGTAAAAATAAATCCACCGTACATGAAAACACTGTACATGAAAAAAGTCAGAACAAGTTTGTAGTTGAAAATTATTATCAGAATAATTAAAAAAAAACAAATTCCGGAAGAAGAACGCCGAATCAAGGAGGTACAGCCAATTCATACATTATTATCAACAATTCATTTCTAGCAAATAAACGAGAGTAAACTTTAAAGGTGAAATTCAAAGAAGATCACAAATATGCCAACTAATGTATCACTAGAAACTGGTAAGCTAACAGATGGCCATCGTACAAGTTTTAGGTCAACTACATATCGGGTGATTTATTAAAATACAAAGACAACCACCTCCATAGCAGTTGGGATATACGAGAGATTCGCCGGAAAAATAACGATGTTTTGATGACGTCACTATATGGACCAACACTACCCAAGCAGACGACATCCCATAGAGAATGAACATAATTGCAAAGCTATTATTTCCCAAATTATAATGAGTTTAGTGTATATAAATGTAATGGCATGTCAAACCATTCAAAAGGGGATATGACCCGATTCTGATAACTAAAATCATTTGCTTGTAAATACACAGGATAGGGGTTAATTAACAATCAAAGAAACCAGACTTTCAAATTAAAAAAAACCCGGAATGATATTAAGCACGGCATTTGTTCCCTCTTGAAACGCCGAACATACCCCGATGTGTGCAGCTGAATATACAATGGCGTCTTATTTTGTTTACAAGCGACAGATTCCTTTATTTTTGTATCGCTGCATTTGTCATCAAAATAAAACCATGCGCGGGGTTTAGAGTGAGGCAATAGATTATACATTTTAGCCTGACGGTAGTGAAGTAATACCCCATTCACAGTGGTTTTGAAATTTGTAGCGGCGTTGTAGCGGAGCGGCGACACCGCCATAACACCGCTACAAATGCATTCACAGTAGAAAAGTTATCCCGCTGCAGCAGCGGGATAAATATCATGTACCCATTCACGCTGCAGCGGGTGATTTTTATTACCTCCGTAACAAACACGTGTATGCATGGCTCATGACCCGCGAGTGACCCCGATATGACCGGAAATACTTGCTTGAAATTGCGCGGTAAACATGTCAAGTTGCTTTTTGTATCCTCGATCATATTACTTTTTAAAAAACTAGCATTTTTATTGCTTCCAGTCAGAATATTTTAATTTTTTGAAGTGTGAAATATTTTTATTTGGATAATTATAATACCTACATAATAATAAAATCAATTTGAATCCACTGGTTACTTTATTTCTATTTCACTTTATGTTCCCCATTGCTGTAGAAAAGAGGTCAGTGATAGGTAAGTAAACAAATCACACGTGTTTGTCGCGGTGTTATAGCGGAGAGCCTTCACACTGAGTAAACACCGCGACAGCAGCGGGACTGTCCCGCTGCTGTAGCTAGGCGTCCCTAGCGATAGTTTGTGTCGGCGTTATCGCTAGGCGGTGTTATCCCGCGATAGTTTATAACGGGTCCGAGCCTTCACACTGAAGACAACACCGCGACAGCAGCGGGACAGTCCCGCTGCTGTCGCGGTGTTTGAGGCCACTGTGAATGGGGTATAAGAGAAAGAACTCAAGAGAAGATGAAAACACAGGCACTGAAAATGTGTGAGATGTCATGGGACATCGTCTGCTTGTGCAAGTCATGTCCATACTGTGATCTCACACATCTCAGCAGCGTTCGGAGAGCTCTTCCGGTGCTATGCCGGGGCTGTATTTAAGCGTTTTGTAATTTATAATAATCGTTACTTCGAATGTTTCCATGCATTGAATTTCGATAACATTGTCGAATCAAAGTTTCAACTTTGCAATAATGACAATAAAGTTAGTTTTTAAAATCAATGAATATCTACTTTAAAAGAAAAGAAAATCTACATAAGCGATAAAAAAAATACATACCAAAAAGAAGAAGAAGAGATAGAGAGAGGGAGAAAAATATATCTCAAGTGTGATTGGAGCATTACCTTCTGAATAAAGGGAATGATTATTGTATCAAATTGAACACAATTTCATGAACTTCTCATTCAAAATTGGAACAACCTTTTTTTTGCAACGTACTCATTCTTTTAAATATACCGATATACTTGGAATTCGTAGCCTATTAATAAAAGGGACCTCGATGCTTTTATGTAGCAAGAAATTGGTGGAGGTGTGGTAGTTTGGTGGTTTAAATAACAGGGTGAATACCCGAAGGTTGTGGGTTCGATCCCAGGCAGGACAGTTTCATCTCCATGGCCTGTCTCCACCTTGTGCAAAGTGAAATAGGATTAGGCGGTCGTTAATGACCAGCGGTGGTTTGTTCAGTATTGTGTATCCTATTGCGGTCTGTTCAGTAATTTTCGAACCCCATGAGTGGAGAAGGTGCACATAATAGGCGGTGTCACACAGAGGCCAAAAATCCGGATTTTAGTTATCCGGTTTTTAATTATCCTCTTTTTGGCTGTCTGACATCAATTATCCCTTCAAAAATCCCTTCAAAAATCCCTTTAAAAAACCTCATATGAAGCAAGATAATTCTCTCTTGAAAGGATTTTTCAAGGGTTTTTTGAAGGGATTTTTCTGTCTGACACCAATGTTGAAATAATCCCTTTAAATAAGCATTGTGACATCATACGTTTAAATGCGCGCATTTAAACGCGTGATGTCACAATGCTTATCCACCTAAACGGCGCATACTTTCGATTGAACGTGTAATGTCCATGTCACAATGCTTATCTACCTTAACGGCGCGTGCGCAATGGCCCATCAATAATCCGGATTTTAGTTATCCGGATTATTCGTGGCCTGTCTGTCACCGACGTACTCAAATGAAAAAAATAGATTTCTAAAATCTGTTTTATTCAAGATGGGTCGGGATTTTTCTGTGTGACACCGCCTAATGTGTGCGGGGAAATCGTGAATCCAATAATCGGGGGCTAATAGAGACATCATATACCGTTCTAAGATTAATCATTAATGTTGTTCTTATCATTGTATTAAATTCTTTTGTACTTGTTATGGGATTGATACCTTTTATCATTCTGATTAGATGGTATATTTGGGAATAAAGTCTATCACTTTTACTTCATGACGCTTATGAATATTGAACTATTTTTTTCACAAATTACACATTTTTCTGTACTTGATTGTAAATTTAAGGGGGTGGAAGAAAAGAAATGTTGCCTTACTTTAGTCAACACGTAAGCAGAGACATAATGGAAAGAGAGAAGAAGAGATTTAGCGTTTATTAAAATATTACATAAAGAAAGTGGTTGAGAAAGAGAGAAGAAGAGATTTAGCGTTTATTAAAATATTACATAAAGAAAGTGGTTGAGAAAGAGAGAAGAAGAGATTTAGCGTTTATTAAATTATTACATAAAGAAAGTGGTTGAGAAAGAGAGAAGTAGAGATTGATGTTGGACGTTTATTACACAGAGACAGCGGTTGGGGGAAAAGAGCGGGAGAGAGAGAGACTAGAGACAGCCAGGGGCGGATCCAGCTTGCGGTAGGGATGGGGGCCAAAGAGGGGGCCCAATTCGTGAGAAAATATTTAGCGGCGAAACATCGGTGAATAATAAGCGGGGGGGGGGGGAGAGGGGGAGTGAGCATTAATTGTTTTGCCCTCGAAAATTTGAAAATCGCATCCCGCTCTCCCCCCCCCCCCCAAGTGTCCTCTTACCCCCCCCCCCCCCCCCCACCCCGCTTATTCAACGGCTGGCTGAGTCGTTGCGAAATTTTGGGTTCGATTTTAAACCCCCCCCCCCCCCCCTTGAAAAAATCCTGCGTACGAGACAGCTGACATAGAGAGAGAGAGAGAGAGGGGGGGGGGAGATATATAGACATTGAAATGACAGATTGGGGCATGTCTACGGGGAAGAGATGAGAGGGGGAGGAATAAACAAAATTGATGGAAATGTGTTTAAAGAGACTAGACTATAACACTGATCTTGGTTGTCATGTTATCGTTGACCATAATTTTCGTGGTATCTTATGCAAGTTTATAAATTTCCTTTTATTCAAGATTTGAACAGTCCTTTGTTAGTCACGATACAGGAATTATCATTATCAAGTTATCATTGTATGTATATTTTGTATTATACCTTACGTTTATATGTTCTTTGTTATTTTGTTATTATAATTGGAAAAATGCAGAAACAAAATCAAAATCAAAACCCTAATCTGTGCTGCAGAAAAAAAATAACGCCTCCGGGGGGGGGGGGTACTCACATATTAAGACATACGGGGGTGTGCCGCTCTAATGGGCCACTTTTTCACCAAAAAATCCCTAAACAAGGGTCCCATTTTTAACAAAAAAATCCCTGAACATGGGTCCGGTTTTCAAAAATTTCAATTTTTTTCAGGTGTATGCATTGCACCCGAAAATGTTGGCAGACACACGAGTGTTGTGAAAAATGTGCTTTACTTCGAGAAAAATCCCCCTAAATGACCCTTAATGGTAGGGGCTTCTCGAGGCCTGGGCGGCACACCCCTTTCCAAATCAGGTAAATCAGCCCACCCCCACCCTATTTTCACATCGCCTATACGCGCCCAACGTCGAAGATCGTTCTAGAAGTGCGCAACCCAAGTACTGCTCTGTATAATTTCGCTGATGCACGATAGTATTGCCGTCAAAGGGGGATGTATAGCTTGTACGGGCTGTATGATATAAGGACCAGCGAAACGCATGGTAACGCATTGATCGGATATCAGAGAAAAAGATTCTAACCAAGCATGGCCGCCATCAAAGCTCTAAATCCCAAAGCCGAAGTAGCTAGAGCAGCCGCAGCTCTCGCAGTTAATACTAGTGCAGCTAGAGGACTTCAAGATGTCTTACGTACCAATCTCGGACCGAAAGGAACTATCAAAATGTAAGAAATATCTGTTTATTTCAGGGTTGTTTCCTCAGTGCGGCTAACGGCGCGGCGGGCACCTCGGCCTCGTAATGCACTGTAACTTAACTGTACGACGGAACGGCTGTTCCGCCGCCTCAACTAACCCGTGAACAAGGAAGGAAGGAGTGGTCAGTACCGCCGTGTACATGTGCCCTATTCATGAGTCATTATCTGTTTTTTAAGTTTTAAAAGTGTTGAGGTTCGACTTGTAAGAAATAAATTACAAATTTTCCATTGTTTAGAATGAAACTGCTGTCAAGCCATTTTATTTTGCATGTGTGTAACCAACAAAGTCAGAATTTTGAATTTATTTTCTTTTGATTTTTTTTTTTTTGTCGTCTGTCGGCTTGCTTGAAAACCTGACCATTTTGCCGATGACAAAAATGACCTTTTCCCAGGAGATCTGGTATTAAAAGAACATTAATTTGAACAAAAATATATCAGTATCAGTTACCATTTGACTTTGTTTTAGCAGGTTTCCCCCTTTTTCACAAGCATGCCATAAATAGGGTGTCTGATCGCGCACCCAATGTTGTGTGCTAAAACCCTTCCCATAGAGATTGTACGCATCCCTATGTGGTCTACGTGCATTGCGCAACCATCCAAAATTGGTCAATGATTTTATGAAAAAATTTGAAATTCAAACCTTTATAACAAATGATCCTGAAGGTGAAACTCAATAAATGAGGTGTCATATGAAAGAGCAGGTTTTTCTCCATATTCACCATCGGGGGCCACCCCCAGAATTCTAAAAATATCTTGGTCAAAACAGCGATTGAAATGTTGTTTGCATCCTAGCTCCAAAATTTGCCACTTTCCTGAGCTGCGCCCCCGCGGCTTAAGCAGGGCTAGACGTAAGGATAATATTCAGGTCCTTTTTTTTTCGCTAGCCCCAAGGGATCATTTGTTACAACGGTTTGAAAATACCCTTCCCACATTTTTGGAATCAGCTAATTAGGGAGGCGTGCGCTCCGCTCAGTCCAAACCATGGTTACATCGCGTAACATCTCCGCGTACGAACGAAACATGAATGAATGTATGGCTAGCCGTTCGCGCAAAAATACCCGGAAGTGAATACACGTTATAGTCAATGGCAATATCGCGGAGACAACGCACGTTGTCTCCCCGATATTGCCATTGACTATAACGTGTATTCACTTCCGGGTATTATTGTGCGTAATGGCTATCCATACTAGTCAATGGCAAATAGCGCGGGGACAACGTGGCTCAAGCTGCAAGTCGCGCATTGGCTGAGCAACATGCGTACGATATGCATAAGCTTGCATATCGCGCGATACAGCTGTTTGGCTAAATTTAGCAAAACAACATAACTCTGCGTGTACGTCTTTTTCGTCGATTCTGATCAAAATGCTATGAATATTGCAGCGTTTCGAAGGGGCTGTATCTTTTGATAGAAACATCGGTGAGACATGAAATTTGAAATGTATCATTCTGATTACATTTTTAATTCAAATATCAAACAAAAATGGTGAAAAACGATCCCAAATTGAAAATTGAAAAATCGTTCAGACACCCTACCATAAACAGTAGAGCCTAGAGGCGCTGGTCTGAGAATAAGGATCGTCCGCACAAATCACGTCCTAACAAATCCGGTCTTTAAGGATGATCTTTAAATAGCGATCTGCACGTTGGCGATGCAAAAAACAGATTCCGCGATGATGCTCAAAGATGCATGTCTCACTTACGCAGCGCAGAGACTTGGGAATACGGACAACCCATTAAACGTAGAAGGTGAACTGGGGGTATTTTATTACATGAAATTCTTTTTTTCTTGCATTGCCAGCACGCTGATTTATAACCTTTAACTCGCAGCGCTGAAAAAAAAAGATGTCCACAATAATGTGGTCGATCCTCAATTTTTTAGGACGCAATTTGTCCGCGTTTACGAAGATATCCTCCTTTATGCGGACAATCCTTATTCTCGGACCAGCGCCCCTTACTGATGAAACTTAGCAAGGATCTTCTTCTTCTTTTTTTAGATGCCTTATGCCTGGTCACGGTGGTAGTATTTTTTTTTAAGTGTTGTCCGAGGCTGGGGTAGCCTATCCGATAGGCGTCGGACTAAATGGCAAGTGTACTAATCGCGTTTGGGAGACTGACATCGGCGCGGGCGGTAGCCCGAGCACCTATCATCACTGGTCAACTCATCATTATTCATATATGTGTATCGTATGTGTGACGAGCGTATTCTCATGCATGATTCATAAGACTAGCCTTATTTGGTGATCGATCACTTTGATTCAAGCAATCAAATATCATCTCCGGGTTCCGCATCGCTCATTGGCCTATTTTGGTCCATGCTACATAAATATTCATGAAAGAGCTTTACAGGGGGTTCGTAGATTTTCTACGAACAAAACATGGTACATAAAAGAAAATATAAACTTTTCGCATGCAACAGTGATGATAGGCGCTCGGGCTGACCGTGCCACTCTCCATATAAACGCGATTAGAATACTTGTAAAGCCCGAAGCATATCGGATAGGCTAAGGCTGGGGCTGAGGAATAGCCTCTTTTTTTATCTTTTTTTTTTTTAGATCTGTTCAGATTGACGATCATCACAATAACTTTATTCTTTTATCACGCCACTTCTTGTAAGATGTCAAACTACAGTATGCAGCAAATTAATTTCTAACATGATCATCATTCTTTTATGGACTATTTTACATGTATATGGTTTTGCATATTTTTATATCTAAGTTTTACCTTTGTTGAACCTGTTTTTCTTTTCCAGGTTGGTTTCTGGAAGTGGAGACATCAAGCTCACTAAGGATGGCAATGTTTTGCTGCATGAAATGGTAAAAATTGTAGCAAATTATGCAAAAGTATAAAATATTTACCTGGGCCTGTAACTGTAAGTCTGTAATACAGACTCTTGATATTTCTTTACAATTCAATTTATGATAAAAATCTTGGCAAAAAAAAATTGAAGTTTAAATCTAGATTATTCAATGAGGACATGTTTTCTAAGAATAACATTTTAAAAAAAATGATATTTACATGTAGCCCTCCACATTCTCTTTTATTGGATAAAGTCGAAATAACATAAAGTTACATGTTTCACTCACTGTTTTCATACAAATAAAAATTGAAGTGATTGCCATACTAGATTATGAGATGAATCATATCAAAACCAAATTGATAAGTGTGGTTGTATTTTGAATGAAAGGCATCAAACTATTCTTCAAAATCCTGTTGGGACATTGCTGGGTATTAATTTTTTTTACATAAGGAGAGATGTCATTATATTGTCCTCATTGAATTTAAATAAGAAACTACCAGTTATCAAGTTTATTTAGAAATTTAGTGAGTACACTCCTGTGAGTAAGAGTCCAGTTCATAATCCCCCATTTCCACACTCTTTGTCTTACAGCAAATCCAGCATCCCACTGCATCCATGATTGCCAAGGTAGCCACTGCTCAGGATGACATCACCGGAGATGGGACAACCTCCAACGTTCTCATCATCGGAGAGCTTCTCAAGCAGGCCGATCTCTATATCTCAGAGGTAAAAATGGGAAGATATCCCCTAAAAATTGATAATAAATGTGGATTTTAAAAAAAACCTTTGAAGCATAGGAAAACTTAAAGCAATCTAATTGCTTCAAGCAGAATTTGTCTTGTTTCAACCAATAGTTTTCTTCCTTTTTTTCAAAATTGGAAAAAATATTTTGAATTATTGTATGGTGGTATTTGATGAAAAACATAATTAATGAAGTATTCAATTTCAACTGAATGTAATATGCACTCTCCTTTCTGTGATGTGATGACGTAATGATACTCAATTCTACTGGAGAAAAAAAAATGTTTTCTTGTATTATGTCAAATTACAAATCTGTTGATACATCTGTTAACTATATTTTTCTATAAAAATTGAATTTAAACTGAACTTAGTAAAAATATCCAAATGAAGAATCTCATGGGTGATGAGTGATATACATGTATGGTATGTTGTAGGCACTCCATCCACCCATTTCAACTGATTGGCTTGAGTTCATGAATGAGAAGGAAATAAAGACAAAGATGAAGTATTTAGCCTCAAGACTCTAAGAGATTTTATGATTACCCAAATATGACAAAGAATCACATTGACGATGAGTGATATCATTTATTTTGTAGGGACTCCATCCACGCATTGTGACCGAGGGTTTTGAGTTGGCCAAGGAGAAGGCATTGGAGACCCTAGAGAAAGTCAAGGTTACCCAGGAGATCAACCGGGATCTGCTCATCAGTGTGGCGAGTACCTCGCTACGTACCAAGGTTCACCCTCAACTAGCTGACCTACTCACCGAGGTAAGGGCCGAACACTTGTGGCTTTCTCCATAGAAGGAGTCCAGGCATGAGATATGAGCAAGTCAATGTACTTTGCCCAGTGCGTTGCTGATCATGTAATCTGATTTAGTATGTCAGATTATTACATTATTGATAGCACTACTCAAGCTTAGACCAGCCCTACCATGAAGAAAGATAAAATGTCTGTGTTAATTTATGCTCATTCTCCTATATACTTGTTAACGTAGGAAACATGAAATTACAAAATACACGTACCTTAAACTTTTCCCATTTTCTTTGACACAGAAAATTGAACAAAAATAAAGAAAACTTTATGTTTAGAATTGACGGGATCGAGTTGAAGATTATTCAGTGAGGGTTAATTATATGTAATTAGAGCCAAGTTTATGAAAACACATTCGGTTCGTTGATGTTAACGTTCTTTGTTAAATGTATCAATTCTCAATGACCTGTTCCAACTCACCCGCTGTAGATCAAGTCTTCTGGTTGTTTTGTTTTGTTTTATCTAAAAGCACACTTATACTAGAATCATGCATCTCAAATAAGATACGATACGGACACCAATATTGATTGAATACATGGTACAAAATATATTTGTGTCAGACATTCTCCCAAATACACTAATATCAATTGAATACATGGGACAAAAATGAATTCCTATAAGACGTTCTCTCAAATACACACAGCAAAATAGTTTGAAAGGCGTGAACAATATATAGACACTCTGTCCCATGCATGCATTTCTATGTTTTCTGGTGTTTACAGGTGGTAGTGGATGCAGTGCTAGCCATCCAGAAGCCCAACGAGCCCATTGATCTACACATGGTGGAGATCATGCAGATGCAGCATCGCAGCGACACCGATACCTCCCTGGTACGAGGCCTGGTGATGGACCATGGAGCCAGGCACCCTAACATGAAGAAACGCGTCGAGAAGTCCTACATTCTCACCTGCAATGTGTCCATGGAATACGAGAAGAGGTACGTCACAGCTTGCATCTTCTTCTTCCTCTTCCTCTTCCTCTTCCTCTTCCTCTTCCTCTTGCCTTTCCTCTTCCTCTTCCTCTTCCTCTTCCTCTTCCTCTTCCTCTTTCTCTTCCTCTTGCCTTTCCTCTTCCTCTTCCTCTTGCCTTTCCTCTTCCTCTTCCTCTTCCTCTTCCTCTTTCTCTTCCTCTTCCTCTTCCTCTTCCTCTTCCTCTTCCTCTTCTTCTTCGTCTTCCTCTTGCTCTTCTGATTCTTCTGATTAAGTGTGTCTCCTTCAATTGAATGAAGATTCTTGCAAACTATGCTATTACCGATGTAGTGTAAATCAGTAGGAGGTATCATCTTTCACTTTTAGGACTTTTTTTTAATGGGACTACTGCCATGAATCTCAATTGAATTGACCCAATTCAGTAGTTTGTGTGGTGGTACAGTCAAACCTGCTTTAGTGACCACCTGTCTACAACGAGCACATTTTTTGTTTCCCATGAAAATGGTTACCGGTACTCATTGAAACGTGTACTAAAGGAACCTGTCTACAAAACCACCTTGTCTACAAAGACCACTTTTTGTGTTTCCAATGGGCGGTCGCTGTAGACAGGTTTGACTGTATATTATTTTGTTATAAAATGGTTCTGATGTCGTGAGTAAATATGTATGCCAGCCACTCTAGATTATATATTTGGACACTCGCCAGTGCACCTTTAGTGATTAAACTCCTACCTCTTTGTCCCACTTTAACTGTTAATTTGATAAGATCATTTCTGATGTTAGCTGTCATTCTGTAAACAGGTAGAAATATTTGTAAACATTTTTTGTTTTTTCAAAATTTTCAACACTAAGTAGTTCCAATCAATATATCAGATTATTAAAAACAAGCAAACATGAAAAAAGTGCAAGATGATAATTTGTCCTATACATGACAGAGCTTGTGGGGAAGGGAAAATTTACAGAAATTTACATCAGAAGTATATTCTTATTCGATATTCAGGTAAGCCAAGCTTTAGTCAATGTACCAGTATTTATTTATTTATTTATTTATTTATTTATTTCGTTTTATTTCAACAGGGTAGCTCCATCAGTAGTTAAAATACTGTTATTCTTGGGGGCCCTGCATAACATAAAATACATATATAGACATAGACATACATATACATGAAAACATCATCACATGGTGAGTAGTAAACATACCAGAAAGAATTACAGATTTAATCTCAAATGTAAATTTAAACTCAGCAAGTAAACAAACAAAAATCCACAAAAAGAAATCCAAGTCAAATAAAAATCAAGTCATCAAGTAAATCATTCATAAACGAATTTTGAAAAAGAAAAACAAATTATATTGAGGTGACAGTGTGTCTAAACATAATTATTTGTAATTTGTAGGTGCCAATATTAGAATTTACCTTTGACTTGCTGATAATGTTGCTAACATGAAAGCACCAAACAAATCTCTTCATTACGTGTATGATTATCTATGGTCATCTTCCTCTGTGCAGTGAGGTGAATGCCGGATTCTTCTACAAGTCGGCCGAGGAGAGGGAAAAGCTCGTGCAGGCTGAAAGGGCTTTCACCGACGAGAAGGTCCAGAAGGTCATTGACCTCAAGAGGAAGGTCTGTGAGGGAAACGACAGAGGATTCGTTGTCATCAACCAGAAGGTATGTCCAATGATGATAATAATACACCCTTTCACGGTTAAGGCTGCCATTTTAATTTGCGACTAAACATTGCGTCATCAATGTTTCCAGATGCGCATGTATTGTTGCATCACTGCCTGCGCTGTGCGCTCACATCATATTAACGCGCACTCTAGTAACCGTGAAAGGGTGCATTGTTTGTTTATTCAGAATGTGGCTGATATATTTCCAAAACTACTTGTATGATCAAATAATACACTGAATAGAATCGTAGCAATAGCTCCAAGAGTGTCAAATCTGGCAGACATGGGTGCTATACAAGAACCCACTATTATTATTATTAATAATGTAGATAAACATTAATCTAAATCTCTTTATGCAAATATGAATAATACTCGCATGTATGTCTACCATTGAAATAAGTGGTGCTTTTTAAACTATATAGGTATAAAGGGATCAGAATAATTTGAGGCCTTATTAGGGTTATAAAGCTTCACCTTTACATGCCTTTACATGGGAATAAAAGAATTTAGTAGTTGATGGGTGAATTGACCAGCTTGCTAATGATGATGTATCATCCTACCTACATTGTTTGAGAAATACAATGAGAACACAGTATGAATTCTTCTGATGCAGATTGGTCAAACTTACATCTATCGGTATTTTGAATTTTAAAAGATTGAGTCGAGTTCTATCCATGCGGGTACATTGTCAAA
>JAVYIG010017709.1:5000-24738 GCA_035222895.1 Strongylocentrotus droebachiensis | reverse complement strand
TTTAATGGGGCTTTGTTTGTGGTCATGATTAGAAATTAGAATAACCATTTTTAAATTGTGTAGCTACCAAACTATTCATGAGGAATTCTGTTTTGATGCTTGAAAAGATTGGTCATAAGGCCAAAGTCGCTCTCGTGATACAAACTTCTGTTTTAAAAAAAATGGTTTGAGGGAAATTATGTATGATTGCATCAAGAATTAAGACTTGCAAATTGAATAAAAAAATAGACTAAAGACCACAACGTGATTATTGATGCCTTGTAATATGAAATTTGGTGACACAATTTTTATTCCACTTCTGGTTCAAGACCATATGAATTAATGTATTACTCGAGAGAAAACACTTTCTAAGTATAATCCATTCTGATACGTTGTGTGGGTAAAGAAGCCAACTATATACAGAATAATTGACTTTGATGGTCATGATAGTTATTAATATATGAATAGTATAGCAGCATAGGTAAAACGGATATTGGCGTACATATTACGTACATAAAGAGCAAAAGCGTCGCATTCTCGCTCATCAATATACAACTCTTTAATATGGAGGAAAGAAACCCCGACCTCCAAATTCATCGGGAGTGGTAACACCACTTAAAGATGTAGATAATGTTTGAAATACAAATACGTTTTGGTGGCTTGGGGCTATTGGGATGCGCAGGTGACGAGTTGAACGTGTATTATATGATGGGGGTCCTCGGTTAGGATATACATCGCGTCTTTATCGAAAACTCTCTAAGGGTGAGCACACCACCATCATCAAATTAACTTAGTGATATATTAGCGCCTGATAACGGGGTTCTAATGGCGCACCCCAGGCTACCTACAGATGAAATGACGACATCCTAGGGATGGGATAAGAAGGAAGAGAGGAGGAGGAGGGTGGAGAGAGGAGGAGGGATGCGGAGGGAGGTGGAGGGGGGGGGAGGATGGAGGGAGGGGATGGACAAGAGGAGAGAGGATACAGATTGAATAACGACATCCTAGGGATGGGATGAGGAGAGAGAATGGAGGAGGGAGGAAGAGGGACGAGAAAAGAGGAGGGACGAGGAGGGATGGGAGGGAGGGGGAGGGACGGGGAAGTGGGAGGAGGGAGGAGAGAGGATTAGGGAGGGGTTGGAGGAGGAGGAAGGGGGAGGGAGGGGTGGGACAAGAGGAGAGAGGATCGAGATTGAAAGACAGAAAGAGAGATTTTAAAAGCAGATGTGAAGAATGGAAAGATGTTTAAGAAGAGAGAGAGGGGGGGGGGGGGGATTGAAAGGGGCTAGAATGTTACGTAAATTATACATGTATATTATACAATATTTACTATTTCGATTTCATTGATACGTTCAACCCTATCATAATCGTTTGAAGTTATTTTTCCTCAAAACGCAAGAATCATGGGGCTTGATAAATTCCACACCCTTCATGAGGAATAGGTAAACAGAAGAGGAGAAAGAAGACAAAGAAGAAGACGACGAAGAAGACGACGAAGAAGAAGAAGAAGAAGAAGAAAAAGAAGAAGAAGAAACAGAAGAAGAAAAAGCAGAAGAAACAAAGTTTCAAACACTAAACACCAAGTTTTCTGACATTCCATTGCGAATTTTCTTTTTACGTAATGATTCCTTTTTTTTTCTTCGGTTTTTACTGACACTGTACATTCCCTTTATATACAATAACACTCACAATCTCGATTTGGTTTGGCATGAAGTTGCGATTTGGTTGTTTAAAGTGCAAATGTAATCAATCTAAAATGCAGAATAATTTCCAAATTTCAAGAGTAACTGTAGCTAGCGCTGAAGGACAAATTCATCCCATTTGAAATCAAATTTATTTGTAGATGTATGCGCATCAAAGATTTATGTCTGATTACAGCTATAGATTATTGCCAACAACGTTGATTTCGATTCCTGTTCTGTCCATCTGTATTTTCTCCTCCTATAGGATCTGTATGAAACCGAACATGCAATCCTTTCTGGTCAATACAGCCTTGCGCTTCCCTTTAAAGGTACCGCTTAAAATATAGACTGGGTCTGAAAGTATCGCTTAAATATGTAAAAGAATTTAGGGGGAAATCACTGAGAAAGACTTTTATGCACAAAAAAGCGATATAAGCGATTAATGAGATTAAACGAATTCCAGTTTTAAAAAAATATATATATTTACGAATAACCCTAAGATCCAAGATGTTATCGTATCCAGAAGAATAATTTTAAAGGACTTCGAAATCATCGTTGCCATCCATATAAAATGGCATGGTATGACAGACTTGACCTCTCCATGCCTTCATTTTCGACTGATTTCACGAAAATTATGTCTCTGAAATAGCGACTCAATGATTCAATTTCACACGACCATTGTTTCAGCATCAATGATTGAAATTTTTACAAACAGACAAAATATTTCAAGCTGAAAGCATCGCATGGTCGTCTGCTTGATCAAAGAACATGTACAGGTAAAGGTGTTACTCTTCCTCACCTGCACAATGAATTATAAAATGTGCTAAGCAAAGACTACAGTCATTCTCCTCGATCCCTGTTCAAGAGAAGAATGATTTGTCTCGCTACTCCAGCAAAACTCGACGTCCGATCACATCATCTTCAACGGGGCACAGTCCCGACAGGTTGTGTTACGCGCTGTTTGTTGAGGACAAGCGCTCCAAAAATGTCACAATCAATTCTTTCTTTCATGAAGGGGTCGAATCTAATCGGCAAAGAAGCTTTCAAAGAGGACATTCCTTGAGTCTAACCTAGCTAGGAGACACCTGAGATTTAATCTTGAAACTGTATCTGTGTATGTTTCAGACAATGTGTATCGTGATGTTTTGCAACTGAAGTCAAGATTAATTTTTAAATTAGAACGATATAGAAATTGAGCAATGGAAGATGCAAGAGAACACTATACGGCCGGGGTGAATGAAAAGTACAGATGTCTGAGACCTGGGAAACATCTCCAGGCACGTCTCATTCGGCATTTTTTTTAAATAAAACCCTTATCATGAAAATGTGCGTGAACAAATAAAACTAAAATGTTCACTAAAATAGTGTCCATACCCCGGGAAAATATGCAGGTTTTGTACCATACCTATCAGTATCAGTCGACAGTGTCTCATTATTCATCTGAAAGCATGGTGTTTCTTCCATTTACATATGCTTCAAACCAGTATCATAGCATTGCCTTTCTTCAATGAAATTACCAACATTTCGACATGAGATCATAAAACTTTCACTTTTTACAGTTCCAAGGTTAGTATTACAAAACATCATTTCAACATCGTGAAGTTTTGCGGCGCCAAATTTTCGCAATACCAGTATGCGCGGGAAAAACTTCGTCATGATAATTGCCTTCTGTTTAAATGATATTCATAATCGTAAATGATCATAATCATGTCATTTCCAAGACTAATGATCTGAAAATGACATTCCGTAATCGAGAAATCCATTCCGGGAATTTGTACATGAATATGGCGTGCGGCTAAACCGAGATTCTCAGAGAAAAATAACCCTGGTAAATTAACCTTTAAGGCCAAATGTTTGTTCTTTTCATACTCTGCAAGTCTAGATTATGCCATTCCGTATTCTGTTTATGAAATACACTTTAATGTTAAATGACTGGAATTGTCCAATAACGCAGTGCTCATGGGGCAAAACCATGCTCCATGACTTGGAAAAACGGGACTTTTGAAATTAAACTTGGCGTCTTTTATTGTGATTGCCACTTATCGTTATATTCAGAATGGTCATGCTAGCAGACTTGAGTACGTCTCTAACATCCTCATGCCATACGTAATGGGTCTTAGAGAAGGCAAAATGTCCCGTAAACCCATCCCAGCATCGCTATGTCTTCAACTACGGCATGCTAATTTACGTCAATTTCGAACCCCATTACGACTTTCCACAAGACAAGATGCGGAGACGCATTCCTGCATTTGGTTGGAAACCTGATGGCCATTATCTAATTTCCACTGTTTGCTTCCGATCGAAGAGTCACATTTAGAAGTCGTCTGCATGATTTGTAGAGGTAAGGTACCCGTGCGGACTCTGATTTGATCAAGATTATTGTCTTGGTAAGCAAAGGTGGCTGGCTGGCTACTCCATCCAGACCGGTCCCCTGCATCCGTCAGGTGTAATGGCAGACAAAGCAGATAAAAGCTCCGCGTGAATTTTGCAGTATATGCACTGTACTTATATGGGGACAATGTAAAGAAGTTGTGACGTGATCAATGTTGATCAGTTTTTGTTTTGTTATGGAAAGAGAGAGGATTTAGAGAGAAAAGAGGTCGCAAACAGTTTTACACATTGGAAAACGTCCATGGATATTTCTTTTGAAAACTTATGAGAAACAATCTTCCTAAAGCAAGGAATCGTTCGACACTGGGTACGCCACTGGGAAAGAGAGAGAGACAGAGAGAAAGAGAGAGACAGAGAGAGAAAGAGAGAGAGAGAGAGAGAGAGAGAGAGAGAGAGAGAGAGAGAGAAGGAGGGTGGGGGACATCAGATGTGAGTTCAGCCCTCTCTTTAATACTATAGTCCTATACACCGCCTCTCCGGAAGGCCCCCTCTCCATTACTCAAATTCCCTCTCGTCCCATGCATCCTTACTCATCCCTCATAAAACCACATTGCTAAATACATTTAACATGAGTGGCGTATCCAGACCTCGGCCTCGGGAGGGGCAGAACTAGCTCGGGTTCAAGGAGAATAGTTTGATGGAGGAAGGGGTGGGGGCTTGGAGGGGGCTCAGGGGCTTTGGAGGGCTCTAGGAGTTTGTGGGTTCTTGCATTCATTCCAACATGTGCCTCGCTTACATTTCTTTATAATCAAGAATCTTTTTTTCTTTCCGGGGGAGGGCGCTTGAAGAAATTGGAGCTAGGGTATCGCACTTATTTTGGGAAGAAAGAGCAAGCATTTTTTGTTAATGTGTCTAATTTTTTTCGTTTCTGTGTGCAATCATACAAGGTTATTGGTATTGAACAACTACAAAAGTTAGCGGCTTAAACAAAATACAATTGATGGATATTCTGTTGGGATGGCAACTTTCCCCCCCCCCCTTTACCCCCTCAAATCTACCACTATTTATCATCAGAACATGTTCCAAAGTCTCTATAATTATGTTCATGATACGTACGAACGGATCAAGTTCGATTAAGGCAGTTTTACAGGGATTCGGGAACGTAACGGAGAAAACACGCAGATTGATTTGAGAGAATAGAACTGATGGAGGAAGCATTGATGTCTAGACGAAATAAGATTTAGACAGGTGTGAAGCGTTCTGTAGTATGAGTGAGGAAAATTGAGATAACATAAGGATTATTCTAAAATTGGAAGAAAATAATTACAAAAAAACGTTGATGTAGGCTTAAAATAAACTTCCAGAGGAAAATATATCTCGGTATAGATCCTAAGATTATTAATGTAAAGTAATTAATGATGACATCAATGACGCAAACTTGTAGAATTAAGAATAAAATGAGAACACGGGAAGGTATGAACCCCTGTTTGAATATTGCCTCGAATGTATTTAAAAAAAAAAAGATATCGATTTGAATTTCGACTTAAAAAATGTATAATTCCTTTATCGTTATTATTTTCTTTCCTGTATTTCTACGAGCGTGACTCAAAAATCACTGAAGTCCTAAGTACTCTGTCTCTTTCCCCTCTCTCGCTCTTTTTCTCTTGTTTCTATCTATCTCTTTCTTTCTGATTCTGGTATTCTTATTATGCTCTGCTCCCCCTCCCTTGTTAGTTTTATTCCCCATTCTGCTACCCCCTCTCTCTCTCTCTCTCTCTGTCTCTCTCTGTCTCTCTCTGTCTCTCTCTGTGTCTCTCTGTGTCTTTCATTGTCTCTCCCTCTCCTCCCCGCTACCCCATGTCTCTCTCCCTTTCCCATCCTTTCTCTGTATCTCTGACTGTCTGTCTGTATGTCTGCCCCCCCCCCACCCTCTCATCCCATCTCTCACTGTCTCTCTCCCTTTCACCCCATCTCTCTCTCTCTCTCTCTCTCTCTCTCTCTCTCTCTCCCTCCCCTCCCCATCTCTCCCCCCCCCCCCACATCTCTCTCTCTCCCCCTCTCTCTCCTCTTAAATCATCATGCCATCATATTCCATATCGAGCTATGGGAGTGAGTGTCGGTGACATGCGCTATGGAATGTGAATGCATATATCAGATACGATCGAGACGAGCTCGCCAGGGACTGATACATGGCTTCAAGTCGCCTGCCTGGTCGACGTCACAATGACCATGGCCTTCCACCAATCATGTCAATGGCGTATTTTATCTTATCAGCTTGTTGTGACCTTTCAAATCGATTCACTTCGGATTTAAAGTTCTAGTATACTCTACAATCACAGTCGCGTGATTTCAATTAAAGAGATATTGTTATTACAATGAAATGTCTTACCTGTGAAAATGATAACTTGTAGGCTTCTTGAACACGGTATTATTTCAGTAGATTCCTGTTACACAACCTCAATCGGAAAGCCATATTTCTAAACGATGTTATGATACCAACTCTTGCATTATTTTGTTCAAAGATTCAGATTCAGCCTGACATAAAACAAAGCTGTATACGCTATGGGCATGGGGGGGGGGGGGGTGCAGAAGCCGAGAGATTTTGAAATTATCGCTATTTGGCAGTCGTCGGCTCATATTCGAGCAGCGAGATGACCTGTTTCTAATATTAATATATTATTGTTATATTGAGATGTCGAAATTACATTCTCCCTATTTTATGATGATAAACTTTCAAGAGGAAAGACAATATTCGGCCAGAAAGAGCAGCCACTCCAAGTGCTTCGTGAGCAGACGACCGCTGTGTAAACGGCGGGAAAATGAAAGACCGAAGTGGAGTATGTTCCAAGAAGGAACGGGCTCGTGTAAACACAGCCTTAAATTTCTTGTTAGCCCGAATTGACTAATAATGATCTCTCACTGACAATGAAAGAAATCCTTCCAAGTTTCCATGCATGAAATTTTCCCAGATTTGTTATTTCGATTTGTTTCCAAATGTTACCATGGTAATTAGTTATGTAATCTGATCCTGGGTTTCTACACCAGCATTCACAGTGCAGAGATGACGTCAACATCCGGGTAATTTATGTTTCTCGTGTTTTTAGTTTGTTAATGGAACAAGATTTAAACCTACAATATAACAAATGAAGTGTAAGGTCTCAATAGGCGGTGTCACACAAAAGCCAAAAATCCGGATTTTGAGTTATCCGGATTTTAGTTATCCTCTTAATTGCTGTCTGTCATCAATTATCCCATTAAAAATCCTCTAACGAAGCAAGAAAATTCTCCCTTGAAAGGACTTTTCAAGGGATTTGTTAAGGGATTTTTCTGTGTGACACCGCGCATTTTATTTTAAATCAGTGTAAGAATTCAGTTGGTTACATTTAAACGAGTATCTGTGATTAGTTTGCTGAGAAAGCACGTCTCAGTCCCTCATTTCATTTTTCGTTGTATAAAATAATGTGTAATCAACTACGAATGACATTCTAAATGTACTTAAATAATTTGAATAACATAATATGCAATGCAATGGTACATGAACGTGAAGTGAAGCATTCCATGTAATCAGTGAGGGTGGAAGCTCAATGAAGGTCCGTGATACAACTAACACCGTCTCTCTCTCTCTATCTCCCTCTGCCTCCCTCCCTCTCTCTCTCTCTCTCTCTCTCTCACCCCCTCTCTCTCTCTCTCTCTCTCTCTCTCTCTCTCTCTCTCTCCCTCTCTCTACTCTACCCCCTCTCTCTATATCTCTCTCTTCTCCCTCCCTCTTTATCTATCTCTTCGTCTAAATGTTTATCCCTGTCTTTCTACCATCTCTATTGATCCCTCTCTTTTTTCCTTTCTTTACCTCTTTCTTTTCTTTCTCTTCCTCTCTAAATTTCTCTTTCTCTCTCGCTTTCTCTACACACACTTCTCTTTATTTCTATCCGTCACAATATACACCTCTCTCTCTCTCTCTCTCTACCTCCTTTAGAGCAACCAAGCAAACCAGAACCTTGATTAGAAGACGTCCCAGATTCCGTCGCGTCATGCAGCCACGATCGGCAGAAGAAAAAATTAAAAGAGAAAAAAAAAAACACAACCACAACCCCCTCGTCACTTTGATATCGAAATGAAGACACCACTATATAACCAGCATTGATTTGAAATTTCACGCGACACTGTTGATTATTTTGGGTTCAGAGCGAGATTTTCCCACGGAATATTCACACGGTATATCGCCTAACACACGTCTAGTCGGTGCCCTCTAGTACTGGGATGATGTGCCAGGTAATATATTGCGAAGCACACTGCACCACAAATTAAAAAGGTCATGAGACATGAGCATTTTAAGAGATCCACCATTTTTTGAATTTTAAGATAATGAAGAAACGTGATCGGAACTAAATATAATTGAAATGCTTTTTAGTTTAAATTAATTAACAACAACAACAATAACTTCATAATCGTAATAATAATAATATCTCTTGTTGCTTTTATTACAGATTAATACCAAGAGCATTGCTATGTTTTATCATGGTATATCCACGGCTTTACAGAGGCAGTTAAATATTACCATGATGTTAAATAAAATGATAACGTTTTACGGTCGTACTAAATCAAATTAATTCCTCAAGACAACATAATTACCCACGTCCCTGAACTACCGTCCACAACAACTACCCACGGACAACCGGAGTTACAATCTTACAGCTCTAAGAATATATATTTTTTCTGTATAATGCCTAATCTTGAGCTCTGGTATGGGAATCGTATGTCGAGAGAACATGGCCATAATTCATTTTGGATTGTTTATCCTGCAATATAAATTCAATCTCACAGAAACTTGCTGGAAATCAACTTCAATAAAAAACACAACTCTCATTATTTTGCACATAGTGACCTGTGTTAAGCACATGGCGTCGGGCCTACTTATCTTGATTTCCTTATCTGTCTATGCTAATTACTCAGCCCCTATACATTTTCTACCAAAATATGTTGGCACTTGTCATTTATTAGTAATCTTGAACATTCAGTGTAAGTTTTGTTGGATTCTGTGAGAATTTATTTTCTATCATTATACCAGAACTCATCTTATCTTTAATATTCATTGGGAGTTGGAAAACACTCATCCGTAGGCTTCTAGGTCATATCATAAGCCAGTTTAAAGGACAGTGTCAGAGAGCATATTATAAAGAGATCTCTATAGATGCCAACCAAACAAGATGAGTAGAGTCTAAACGAGTTCTCCTTCTCGTGTTTGAATGAGCTATGGCCGGACGCTGTCTTGGAGTGTTGATGCGACCTTTCACCAAACTGGATCCTCTTTCAACAAGAGTTAGTTTATATTCAGTTATAATAATACTCCAAACGCAGTTATCGCGTCCTCAAGATTTGAATTACCAATATGATGAAAAGCGGTTCCCTCCCACGCAAAAAATGGCGCCTCTGTTTGAATGCCATTTTGTTTCCGATATTATGCAGTATTTTTTTGTTTAGTGTGGGAAGCTCAGGTTCTGATTAGAAACATTTGAGCTTCATTTTCTCTCCCCCCCCCCCCCCAAAAAAAAGGCGGAGATCCATGTTGCAACTGTTTCTGTTTTATGTAATCTATTGTCCCTTCCATATAGTCATTGATAAGGAGAGTTTGGCCAACCCGGATCGAGTTTGGTACAGTATAATGGAGAATACTGCTTTCTTGTAGAGCAAGCGCAAAACAAAAATAATATACGCCATGCTGTGACCAAGCGAAACCAAGTTGGTCAAACTCTGAGTAAAGATCTTTACAATATATCTCGATGGTATAGATGACTCTGGTCACTTAATAAGACTAGCGCCCTCAATTATTCGACGACTATACCACTACCGATCATAATTGTTCCAGCTTTTATTGTGCGTTTATTTTATTGATAGGACGTGATGACTCATTATTTTGACAGCAAAATAATGATGTTGATTTTCAACATATCACCACAGTCAAAATAATGCAGTGCCTATTCAAATTCAAAACGCATTTGTTGATATCATTTCGACCTTTACATTCTACCCAACTCAAGTTCATAGAAATACTGAGCATTCCATGTCACGTTAAAATGACGAATACATATACATTGTTGGTAGTGATGGTGTTTTTTGTGTAGACCGCACGTTAACAAGAATATGGGTTAACATAATACGATTGTATTTCAGAAATCATTTGAAAATTTTAAAGTTTCTTCTGCATTCGAGGTCACAGTGAATAAAGAGAAAGATAAACAATAATCGGCACTAACAATGACTGTTATTCAGCTTTAATGAAAATACATGTATATGTATATATATACATATTTATGTATCTATATATATTAATACTATTTTTACTATTATTATTTTCAAACAGACATATAATTTATAGCTTGGATATTAGTCACGTTTGATGCATAGCCTGGAAAACTACAACTTCATGAATTTCCAAAATGATTAACAAATACATAAGTTCCACATGGATGAATAATGTTGTACCCTTCACCTTTAAGGCCGGATCCGCTCCCACTGCCATACATTCCTACTCCATGGAAAATGTAGACGGGTGGTGGATAAGTATATATATATATACCTGTATATATAAACTGTGTCTATGTGAACAATCTTTTAAGCTGGCGGAAAGCACAAACTGACACCCAGGTCACGCTGACTGCGCACCTGAAATAATCAGAATGTCACCTTAGAGAATTGGACTGTACCGCGGCGGCGCTAACACCGCCTACCTCTACTCTACAAAGTTAAGTATACAACACTGCAGTGGATAACTAAATGTTATAAGCTCGTCGTAATATCGTAATACAGAGATGTCATATCAAACACGGTGCCTTGAGCATCCGCCACTTCGAATCCACATTTCGATTTCCACCAACGATTCGAGATAAAAATTTCATTCATGAATAAGAAAATTACATGTACATGTTTGTATATGCAATAAAAGAATGATATTTGTATTTGTAAATTAAAGATAAAGTTGAGTTCTGGTTTAAAAAAAAATGAATTCTAACAGAATCAAACCAAACTTTAATACACTGAATGTTCAAGATTACAAATAAATGTAATTTGTCAAACCATTTTGGTAGCAATGTATACTGGCTGAGTAATGAGCATAGAAAGATAAGGAAATCAAGGTACATGTAAGTAGGCCCCCTAACCATTTTGTGTAGTCCCATATACATCTTTCTGTGTACAGTGCTTGTTACTTACCAAGACTGGGCCAAATTTGTTATGATTTTGATGACTTAAGAATCTTGGAGTACACACCAATACTTACATGCTACATGATCAACTTTTTCTGATCCATTCCACACCTTTTCTTTCACAATGCAATCGCATGACCAGAACTTAACTTTATCTTTAAACACAATATTTTGTTTGACAACGTAAACGCAATTGTCTCACTATTTTGTAAACTAGATACATATTGTATTGATCCATTGTTATCATTGAATCTCACTACCAATTTCACAAAATTAGGAATAGTTGGACAATAATATTAGTAATGATAATTGATTTCACTTTCGATTAGAGAAACGTTCTCATCCACACTCTGAACTGATGCTCTTTTTACCTAATCATTCTATGCATTCAAGATCGAGTTTTCTTTTCAAATTCATAATTTACAGAAATGATATAGCTGACGGCCACTAACGAAATTTTAGTAAAATAGATAAACGCCAAAACGAGATCAAAGCCATGACTCATTTCACCTTAATATGCTGTTTCCATTCCATATCTCTGTCTCTCTGTCTCTGTCTGCCTCTCTCTGTCTCTCTCTGTCTCTCTCTCTCTCTCTCTCTCTCTCTCTCTCTCTCTCTCTCTCTCTATTTATCTGCCCCTGTCTTTCCGTCTTCTCCTCTACCATTTTTAGCTCTTGAACGTAATAATACAAGACCGTAAAACACGAGAGGTATAATAGTTAGAGACTGATGTATGTATTAAAGTGGCATAATATGACACATTAATACTGACAGAGCTATCCAGCCGAGAAAATCCGTTTGGTAAACACCAGAAAGATGGATCGAGTCGCTACCACCTAATTATTGGATACTTTAAATCCATTGACAGAAGTAATTAAATGGTTTGTATGAGCTTGTAAGTCAACGTCTCTATTTAACTGGTTCACTTCCATATATAGAGTGGATTGTTTCTTATCTTGGGAAGGAGGAGAAGAAGGAAGAGAGAGAAAGGGAGACACAGAGAAATCGGGAAGAGAGAGGGAGAGGAAAGAGGGGGAGGAGTGAGAGAGATAAAGAGGTAGCATTATTTTCGTGACAGTAACTGCCGGGAAAAGACAGTATATATAGATGACACGATAAAATATATAAAGACTGTATCAAATTGGCATTTTTTGTTTCTTCTTCTCTTATCAGCAAAATAATGAATATAAATAGAAGATAAGAAAAAAATGAAATATTTCTAGTTGGGGAACTGATGTGTAGGCCTATGAAATATTATTATTTTGATGTAAATTACCAATTAAATTAAAATAAATATGGTTGCTTTATAAAATGAGAACAAAAATGTCCTTTTCACACAGCAATCAAACTGATTGTTATGTTCCACGAGGAAAGCAAAATCAGCACAACATGGGCGACATTTGGGAATTTTTCCAATCCCACAAATCATATAAAATCAATAACATCTGTGAACGAGGCTCGGTTATGACTGTGTAGGCAGGCAGGTATGGGAGTATCATTGTGACGTGGAGAGGAAAAAAGGGTAATCGATAAATTAAGAAATGTCATGGCCGTCGAGAAACACAAAAAGCAAAGCAAATTCTGAACGAGTGGAATCTGCGAGACGGGACCCTCAATATTGGTGCGAGAGATCTTGGCCTGCCCATTATTCAATTGCACTTGAGTTTCGTTCCTATTTTATTGATTTATTCGCGTTTTTCATTTTAGCCCCGATTTTTTTTTTATCATTCATATTCATGACGTACAAAATGATGAAGGAGGAGTGTTGAGGTGTAACGGAATTAAAACCAGGCAGGCTGTTTGGTCTAAAATAAGAATCTTTGATAACTGCTAATTCCTATCTTTAAGGATCATATTTCAGGTCGCTTATCGAAAAAAGAAATACATCAACAAAACAAAATCAGACTGATTTTTTTTTATTTGTAAGATCGCTCTGTATTCTGGGATAAGTAGAAAGATGATGTAGGTTTTGTTTAAGTATAATTTTTCATTTCTGGATACGTCTTACCTACATTTATGTGGCGAATGCCGTTCATTGCCTTTCATTATCGTGACTGTCTTCATTTCATTCAAAATATCGTATGAGCCTTCGATACACAGTACGTTAGAATACCCCCCCCCCAAAAAAAAAAAAAAAAAAAAAAAAAAAAATGCAAACAGACATGACAGAAAAATGATACGATAATGCAGATCATCATTTTAAAGGAGAAGTTTGACAGGTATTGAAATATATTGGTTTGTGTTCTGAATTTAAGATAAGGAAAGTTTGTCGTCTGCTATGCCTTCATCCTAATATACACCGACTATATCTACAATGTAATTCGCCACTTCGTATCACGACGTCTTTTATACTTCATACTGAAAGAAGCCGTGCAATAAACTGATAATTTATGCGATATGCCACTGTATTTAATGCATGTGTGGTGCACTAAAGATAATGCTATATACCCTATCGTACTTTCATTGGGGATATCTTGTAAGAGATGGCGGCGAGTTTGCCTTTGAGGGGCGTCGACCAGTGCCCCTTATGCATGTTATGTGTGTCCAGCTTAGTAAACAGTGCCCATTCCAGTAGTGGTGATTGTAAAGCTTCCGTTCGAAAGCAAAATATATATTGTCGAGGTAGGGGATAAGGGATGTGTGGTATATAAGCAACGGATGACAAAATATCATTCATATGGTATCAATTATTATATGAGAAGGAAAAGAAATAAGAAAAATGAATAAAGAAACAACCGAATGATAAAACACATTACCTCATAATTTCTCTTAGGTGTATTAGTTAGTGTTTTAATTCAACATCATAATGGTAGAACTTTTTTGTCGAAAGTGGGTATGATTCATACAAATATCAAAAAAAAATATATATATTTCCCAAAACAATATACTCGTGAACCAAACATAATTATCGTTCAGACTAAATCAAAAAAGACTGTTCTACCCCACGTGTACGTACATGTATGCAATAGTATAAACCCTGCATATGGTATATTCTAGAGAACCGGTAGAAGTCTTCTTCTTTTTTTTTTCTTTTTTTGGGGGGGGGGGGGGGGGTAGAGGGGGCACAACCGACTGGTGCCTCATTCAAACAAAACAAGTACGCAAAAGAAAAATTTGGCTGTAAATTGTGGTAGGATTCATACGTCAAAAGACACCTGAAAATTTAACTTTTTTTTCTTCTCTTTTTTGGTTGTTTTTGTTGCTTGTAAGAAAAGATTCAGACTCGTACCCAACCTCCGCCCAAGCATCCTGGTTCCGCCACTGAACGGTATTTGAAAGGGGGCCACAGGAACATGACAATGCCCTTTTTACCTAGTCAGAGGATTCTCAGAAAAGGCATTATTTCTTTTAAAAAAATAGAATCCTGAATCCTCACCGAACTGGAGTATATAGTTAGAGTGTGTCTGTTCTATCCTCATGATGTACACTGACTTTACTCTGAAGTCATAATCGTAAGAAAGAAGGAATTATTTTTAAAATATTTTGACAAGTCGGACTGAGATGAAACGCGGGAAGAGGAAAGAGAGTGGAGATAATAGAAGAAGACACTGAGGAAAGAATTTATCATGCATCTTTGAGCATATGAACAAGTAATAGGGACATCGTTGTGACATCGCCTATCTACGTGCAGGGTTATATGAGCTCCACCGGAAGCAAGAGAGGCTCTTCTGCACTTATATGACAACGCATGTGCAACCTCAGTTTCAGAGATTATTAACCTTGAAATATCGGGTTGTGAATTGGAAGTTGTGAATCACAAAATAGCATGGGAAAAAAGTGACCAGTGCACCCCTACCACATCAATAGTCATCTGAAAATGTAATATTATGTTCTCTTGTCAGATTATATGCAAACTTGTTCCCCTGCCTCCTCCCCTTTTCCCCCTTCACGAGAATCCTGTATCTGCCACTGAACTGTATGATTCGGTTGGAAGGGGTTCACGAGCACACTAGCATATGGAAGTCACATAACGCGCTAGCTGGAAAGAAAACTATTTACATAAATCTTGTCACCAAGAATAACTGATTTATGAGATGACATTCTACGTGCGTCGGCTTCACAAAGAACCGGAGAGGGAACAAGGAAATAGTACTTCCTTCCAAGTTCGTGAAGGACGGAAATAGCGATGTTGTCTAATCTGTATAGCCATTTTATGATACGCCGAAATTGTCTAGTTTATCAACAGCGTTGGAATTAATTGACAAGACAGTGATTATCGTGATGATGGTGCTCTCTGAATGAAACGATAGTTTCCTGAAATATCAACGTCTTCATCATCATAATCACCTATATAATATTTATATAGCTACCGATATAGACTTATTGTTTTTAGCAGATAAAAAGTATGGTCGTCATCGTATAGTAGCAGCAGTATAATAGTTGTTGCATTACCAGTAGAAAAATGTACCGGTAAAATAAAAAAAGACCGGTAGTTTAAAAAAAATGGCGCTGAAACAATTTTACATTTAGAAGATCTCTATTCAAACATGATATCTTCATTCGGTTATTAACCCAAACCGAATTCACTTCCGAACAATTATACATGCTACACACTCGGAGAAAAAGATAAATGCCTTTTTAATGCTAATGCAAGCCGGTGCACGCTGGCAATAAACCTTGATCTTCAACGGTCGTACAGTGATTGGAAGCAGTGTAAACAAACGATAGCCCATAAATACATTATTGTAGCCGAATATAATCTGCGTCTTGTAAGACGGCAGAGTTCAAGGTAACGGGCTGATATTTCTATCCCAGTGCCGTTAATTAGACTCCATCAAGCCGCATCATGATCATTATTTAATTACCAAGAATCTCCATGCACGGGAACGGGACCTCGCTTTGTAAAAACTATGCCACTTATGTACGGTAAGCATGTACATATACAATGCTTTGGTATACTATTTCCCTGTTCCGGAGAAGGCTAATGATTGTATGCACAAGGTTTAACAATCATTTAGGAGTAGGGGCGTATCCGGAAAGTGATATAGGAGGGGGGCGGTGTATTCCTCATCATACCGAGGGGAGGGGGAGGGGTATCATGTCTCTGGGGGTGCCCCCGTTCCGGGCAGTAGACCTTTTGAGAGAAATAGTTGTATCGCTTTTTGTTAGCAACCTCATTCAATAGTAATGAGATTTGTGTTTTCTTTTCTTCTTTTCGAAATAAAATAGTCCTCTTTAAAAACTGATCTAATGGAGTATCTGTTGTTTTGGAAACGCACAAAAGAAAACGAAAACAACTAATGCAAAATGTTAGACTAATTAAGTTTTGTCCATGGTGTCATTGTATATCGACTCCTACGCACTTTTCTTTCACACCTACCGTTCAAAATTACAGTTCCCTGCTTGTATCATCAGTCAGTTGCTTACTCAAATAATAATTTAAGGCGAATGCGTCTGCCAATCGCAGGGAAATGGACAGATAAAGTGCAGATGAGATAACGAGGTGGACCCAAGGTTCTGTGGCAAGGAGGAGAGGGGTATAGGGAATCGGAAATTCTCTGATAAGCGCCCCGCCCCCTCCCTTATCTCCCTCCCCAAGTGATCAGAATATTAACTGTTATGTGCCTTTTGGCGCCTAAGATTGCTGATGGGGGAGCGCACAAAAAGAGGGTGGGGGCACACCACATCCTAAAGATACTTCATATGTCTTTGAATACGGAATTGGGTTTTACCGGTGTTGGCGAGGGGGGGGGGGGGGGGCATTTTACCAACTTCCCTCTCTTATCCGCGACTGATTACAGAAGTAGGTTGGATAAATTGCTCCCCCAAACAAATCAACCTGTAGCTTTGAATCAGTCTGTATCCCTATCTCAGCAACATCTGTCGTTTCATCGTCTTCCTATTTCACTTTTCATGTTGCCTTTGTGCTTCGTGTCGCCCAAATTAATCGACATCTAAGACCGCTTTCTCTCCACCTTTTTTCTAGAATGTAAGATGCTTGACGTCTTCAGAAAGGTTAAGGTTTATATGAAGTACCATCGAAAATAATCACTGAAAACCCCGAAGCTGATAAGACCCGTTTGCACTAAGAATAAGGCTCAACATAGACCTACTCACAAAACCTCGACAATATTTCGATAAGTATGATCCAGCCAAATTGCTTTCTGAAGGGCGATTTAAAATAAGGTTTGATACCAAAGCATGAACTAAAAGAATATCGTGTTCATAATGTCTGGATGTTCGTGAGAACTGCTGACATTGAAAGGAAAGTGTTGAATAAATTCATGATGCAACACTATTCTGTTAGCACAATTTACTTCATGCATCAGAAATTAGCACATTTATTTTCAGCATTTAATAGAATAACAATAGTTAATGCTGAAATTGAATAGCAACAGACAATAACAGAAACTCTAAGTCAGTAACTGACAAGGAAAATATAAGTTGGAATCTCAACTGTACTCTTTTTCATTTGGTCGACTCGGTGAAGACCCTTTTGTTGACCCCTCATTATCATAATTTGTTTTTGTCTAATTGCTCTTTATTGATTTCTTTCAATGATACCCTGTTGTGTATCTATTTTATGTATGTTATTTTTATTGAGAGTGTAATATACTGAACTGAACTGAAGTGAAGATCAATTTCCAATAATTTTTCTGAACCTAAATCACTTACAGCTATAGAGGGGAAGAGAGGTCATCATAATAATTGTGAAATGTATGTGACCGGAGCAGAACTTGCCAATTGTTTTTCTAGAGTATTTCCCATCAATCAACGCGAGCTGAATAAGCAAGCCTAGTTACAGGGGCAATCAATAGCAAAAAGAAATGACGACACCGTATTTTCACATCAGTTTTATCCACACCCAACAACGTGACGCCGATATTTCAAAATGTCTGCAGTGAGGCCGGAATCAAAAAGAATAGAAAAGAAAAGAAAAATGGTGCTTTTCTGTCTCTCTTCGGTCTGTCAATTCGTTCATTGACCATACGTCAACGATTTCAAGAGAAACGGAACCAGTTTATGTTTGCTTTTTCATTATTTCTTATTGATTTTCCCTGAGAAAAGAAATTGTGAATACTTTTTACCCCTTCGCTCATATTATTTTGATGACCTTCGTACTCTATTTGATTGCCTGTACCAAACCTGTGCACAGTATAATATATCAGAATAATAATTTTCATTCTCTATGTTTTCGTACAAATCTTAACACAATAAAGTGATTGCCGAAATAAAATCTAAACTGCGTTTTGCATGTTTTGATAAGACTTGTTATTCAAATGAATACTAGTAGAAAAAAAATGTATCCATTTAATTATCGTTTTGAATATTTCTTGACCTCGGCCAATAACTTACAAAATATATGAATGTATTCTTAAAGCCTATCTACACCAGCTTGGCCTGGAGGGATTAGATCTCCCTGCGTGATCACCGACAGGTTGTTATCTCATCAAATCAGCTCTCAATTAACATATGAAAAAGGGAACAATGGGGGACCAACGGATACCGCTTAGGAATTGTTTGCTATATAGAGGGTGCAAGTAGCTACAAGTATAGTCCCGCTATAAAGGTATCCATCAGAAGAAGAAAAAAAAAACCAAACAAATAACAACAGTATGTCACGTTATAGAATATAGTAAACAATAATTCAGCCCACAAAATGGAAAGAAATGCGAGGACAAGTATTGCATAAACAGGCTATGAATGTTATGAATAAGAAATAGATCTCATGATTTGAAGTAAACCTTGAAATTTCCCAAGGCCGAAAACCGCACAATCATCTGCATCAGCAACCCGTCTACCTCGACCTCATATAGGTGGGACTAACATAGGCTATGCATTACTATTATCATCGCGGTCCACAACTTTGGATAATAATAATAATACATAAGATTTATAAGGCGCCAAATCCACTTGGAAATCAAATGCTCAAGGCGCAGCTTGTGCAAAAGATGAAATACATGATAAATAGACAAAAGAACAATAGGAAAAGTGCGGACATGAAAGGTAATGGTAATCAATTACAGGCTAAATTAACAAAGAGTGACATTTCATCTAGTGCACCTATTTTGTTGTTCTGTAGTGAGAGACAGCAAGGAGTTACTTACAGATTTATAACTGAGTAGGCCTTCATATTTCATCTGCTCGTTTCTTTCCATGATTTGTTTTTGTTTTGTTATTTTTATCATGAACTAAAATGCGGAAACCCTTTTCTCTAACAGTTTTATTAAAAATAATTATACTGCATGGGCGTGCGTGTGCGGTTAGGTTATGTTTACAGGGAATTGATGAGAAAACATGACCCGGTCGTATATTATGCATGGTGAAAAGTGTCGACCTCAAGGCTTTGTGATATGCATTTCTTTTGATTGTAAATATGATATACTATATACACATTAATATGTACAAAGGAATAGAGTTCCGGCGAGATATCGTGTTGACATAGAATGTAGTAAAGAAAATGAATAACTCTATCATCTTCTTTTCTTCACAGATTTATATGTAACGATTTCTTTTTTAATGAAAGCTTCTTTCAAATATAGTTATTGTGTATCTGTACTTTATTTTTTCATATTGAATTTCCCATTTTCATTGGAAAAACATCAA
>JAVYIG010017708.1:0-24738 GCA_035222895.1 Strongylocentrotus droebachiensis | reverse complement strand
CAGATAGAGAAGCTCAAGCGCAACATAATGATACCACTTAGGTGACCAAGTTAATCGTTTTAAAAAATTGCGCAATAAATAATGTTGAAAAACATAAACCGATGACGCCAACAGATAGAGAAGCTCAAGCGCAACATAATGATACTTCTTAGGAGACCATGGCATTCTTTATAAGAAAGAAATTTGCAAATGTAAAACATGCTTCAAATGGCTATTTTATTGTGAAAATATGACAGTAATCGTTTTAAAACATTGCACAATAAATAAAGATGAAAAACATAAACCGATGATGCGAACAGATAGAGAAGCTCAAGCGCAACATAATGATACCACTTAGGTGACCGGTTTGATCTTTTTAAACATTGCGCAATAAATAATGATGAAAAACATAAACCGATGATGCGAACAGATAGAGAAGCTCAAGCGCAACATAATGATACCACTTAGGTGACCGGTTTGATCTTTTTAAACATTGCGCAATAAATAATGATGAAAAACATAAACCGATGACGCGAACAGATAGAGAAGCTCAAGCGCAACATAATGATAAAACTTAGGTGACCGGTTTGATCTTTTTAAACATTGCGCAATTAATAATGATGAAAAACATAAACCGATGATGCGAACAGATAGAGAAGCTCAAGCGCAACATAATGATACCACTTAGGTGACCGGTTTGATCTTTTTAAACATTGCGCAATAAATAATGATGAAAAACATAAACTGATGATGCGAACAGATAGAGAAGCTCAAGCGCAACATAATGATACCACTTAGGTGACAGGTTTGATCTTTTTAAACATTGCGCAATAAATAATGATGAAAAACATAAACCGATGACGCGAACAGATAGAGAAGCTCAAGCGCAACATAATGATACCACTTAGGTGACAGGTTTGATCTTTTTAAACATTGCGCAATAAATAATGATGAAAAACATAAACCGATGACGCGAACAGATTAGAGAAGCTCAAGCGCAACATAATGATACCACTTAGGTGACCGATTTGATCTTTTTAAACATTGCGCAATAAATAATGATGAAAAACATAAACCGATGTCGCGAACAGGTAAAGAAGCTCAAGCGCAACATAATGATACCACTTAGGTGACCGGTTTGATCTTTTTAAACATTGCGCAATAAATAATGATGAAAAACATAAACCGATGACGCGAACAGATAGAGAAGCTCAAGCGCAACATAATGATACAACTTAGGAGACCGAGTTGATCTTTTTAAGAAAGATATTTGCAAATGTAAAACTTGCTTCAAATGGCTCTTTTATTGAGCAAATATGACAGTTAATCGTTTTAAACATTGCGCAATAAATAAAGATTTAAAAAAAAAACCGATGACGCGAACAGATAGAGAAGCTCAAGCGCAACATAATGATACCTCTTAGGAGACCATGGCATTCTTTATAAGAAAGAAATTTGCAAATGTAAAACATGCTTCAAATGGCTCTTTTATTGTGAAAATATGACAGTAATCGTTTTAAACATTGCACAATAAATAAAGATGAAAAACATAAACCGCTGATGCGAACAGATAGAGAAGCTCAAGCGCAACATAATGATACCACTTAGGTGACCGATTTGATCTTTTTAAACATTGCGCAATAAATAATGATGAAAAACATAAACCGATGATGCGAACAGATAGAGAAGCTCAAGCGCAACATAATGATACCACTTAGGTGACCGGTTTGATCTTTTTAAACATTGCGCAATAAATAATGATGAAAAACATAAACCGATGATGCGAACAGATAGAGAAGCTCAAGCGCAACATAATGATACCACTTAGGTGACCGATTTGATCTTTTTAAACATTGCGCAATAAATAATGATGAAAAACATAAACCGATGTCGCGAACAGGTAAAGAAGCTCAAGCGCAACATAATGATACCACTTAGGTGACCGATTTGATCTTTTTAAACATTGCGCAATAAATAATGATGAAAAACATAAACCGATGACGCGAACAGATAGAGAAGCTCAAGCGCAACATAATGATACCACTTAGGTGACCGGTTTGATCTTTTTAAACATTGCGCAATAAATAATGATGAAAAACATAAACCGATGACTCGAACAGATTAGAGAAGCTCAAGCGCAACATAATGATACCACTTAGGTGACCGATTTGATCTTTTTAAACATTGCGCAATAAATAATGATGAAAAACATAAACCGATGTCGCGAACAGGTAAAGAAGCTCAAGCGCAACATAATTATACCACTTAGGTGACCGGTTTGATCTTTTTAAACATTGCGCAATAAATAATGATGAAAAACATAAACCGATGATGCGAACAGATAGAGAAGCTCAAGCGCAACATAATGATACCACTTAGGTGACCGGTTTGATCTTTTTAAACATTGCGCAATAAATAATGATGAAAAACATAAACCGATGATGCGAACAGATAGAGAAGCTCAAGCGCAACATAATGATACCACTTAGGTGACCGGTTTGATCTTTTTAAACATTGCGCAATAAATAATGATGAAAAACATAAACCGATGATGCGAACAGATAGAGAAGCTCAAGCGCAACATAATGATACCACTTAGGTGACCAAGTTAATCGTTTTAAAAATTGCGCAATAAATAATGTTGAAAAACATAAACCGATGACGCCAACAGATAGAGAAGCTCAAGCGCAACATAATGATACTTCTTAGGAGACCATGGCATTCTTTATAAGAAAGAAATTTGCAAATGTAAAACATGCTTCAAATGGCTATTTTATTGTGAAAATATGACAGTAATCGTTTTAAACATTGCACAATAAATAAAGATGAAAAACATAAACCGATGATGCGAACAGATAGAGAAGCTCAAGCGCAACATAATGATACCACTTAGGTGACCGGTTTGATCTTTTTAAACATTGCGCAATAAATAATGATGAAAAACATAAACCGATGATGCGAACAGATAGAGAAGCTCAAGCGCAACATAATGATACCACTTAGGTGACCGGTTTGATCTTTTTAAACATTGCGCAATAAATAATGATGAAAAACATAAACCGATGACGCGAACAGATAGAGAAGCTCAAGCGCAACATAATGATAAAACTTAGGTGACCGGTTTGATCTTTTTAAACATTGCGCAATTAATAATGATGAAAAACATAAACCGATGATGCGAACAGATAGAGAAGCTCAAGCGCAACATAATGATACCACTTAGGTGACCGGTTTGATCTTTTTAAACATTGCGCAATAAATAATGATGAAAAACATAAACTGATGATGCGAACAGATAGAGAAGCTCAAGCGCAACATAATGATACCACTTAGGTGACAGGTTTGATCTTTTTAAACATTGCGCAATAAATAATGATGAAAAACATAAACCGATGACGCGAACAGATAGAGAAGCTCAAGCGCAACATAATGATACCACTTAGGTGACAGGTTTGATCTTTTTAAACATTGCGCAATAAATAATGATGAAAAACATAAACCGATGACGCGAACAGATTAGAGAAGCTCAAGCGCAACATAATGATACCACTTAGGTGACCGATTTGATCTTTTTAAACATTGCGCAATAAATAATGATGAAAAACATAAACCGATGTCGCGAACAGGTAAAGAAGCTCAAGCGCAACATAATGATACCACTTAGGTGACCGGTTTGATCTTTTTAAACATTGCGCAATAAATAATGATGAAAAACATAAACCGATGACGCGAACAGATAGAGAAGCTCAAGCGCAACATAATGATACAACTTAGGAGACCGAGTTGATCTTTTTAAGAAAGATATTTGCAAATGTAAAACTTGCTTCAAATGGCTCTTTTATTGAGCAAATATGACAGTTAATCGTTTTAAACATTGCGCAATAAATAAAGATTTAAAAAAAAAACCGATGACGCGAACAGATAGAGAAGCTCAAGCGCAACATAATGATACCTCTTAGGAGACCATGGCATTCTTTATAAGAAAGAAATTTGCAAATGTAAAACATGCTTCAAATGGCTCTTTTATTGTGAAAATATGACAGTAATCGTTTTAAACATTGCACAATAAATAAAGATGAAAAACATAAACCGCTGATGCGAACAGATAGAGAAGCTCAAGCGCAACATAATGATACCACTTAGGTGACCGATTTGATCTTTTTAAACATTGCGCAATAAATAATGATGAAAAACATAAACCGATGATGCGAACAGATAGAGAAGCTCAAGCGCAACATAATGATACCACTTAGGTGACCGATTTGATCTTTTTAAACATTGCGCAATAAATAATGATGAAAAACATAAACCGATGATGCGAACAGATAGAGAAGCTCAAGCGCAACATAATGATACCACTTAGGTGACCGATTTGATCTTTTTAAACATTGCGCAATAAATAATGATGAAAAACATAAACCGATGTCGCGAACAGGTAAAGAAGCTCAAGCGCAACATAATGATACCACTTAGGTGACCGATTTGATCTTTTTAAACATTGCGCAATAAATAATGATGAAAAACATAAACCGATGACGCGAACAGATAGAGAAGCTCAAGCGCAACATAATGATACCACTTAGGTGACCGGTTTGATCTTTTTAAACATTGCGCAATAAATAATGATGAAAAACATAAACCGATGACTCGAACAGATTAGAGAAGCTCAAGCGCAACATAATGATACCACTTAGGTGACCGATTTGATCTTTTTAAACATTGCGCAATAAATAATGATGAAAAACATAAACCGATGTCGCGAACAGGTAAAGAAGCTCAAGCGCAACATAATTATACCACTTAGGTGACCGGTTTGATCTTTTTAAACATTGCGCAATAAATAATGATGAAAAACATAAACCGATGATGCGAACAGATAGAGAAGCTCAAGCGCAACATAATGATAAAACTTAGGTGACCGGTTTGATCTTTTTAAACATTGCGCAATTAATAATGATGAAAAACATAAACCGATGATGCGAACAGATAGAGAAGCTCAAGCGCAACATAATGATACCACTTAGGTGACCGGTTTGATCTTTTTAAACATTGCGCAATAAATAATGATGAAAAACATAAACTGATGATGCGAACAGATAGAGAAGCTCAAGCGCAACATAATGATACCACTTAGGTGACAGGTTTGATCTTTTTAAACATTGCGCAATAAATAATGATGAAAAACATAAACCGATGACGCGAACAGATAGAGAAGCTCAAGCGCAACATAATGATACCACTTAGGTGACAGGTTTGATCTTTTTAAACATTGCGCAATAAATAATGATGAAAAACATAAACCGATGACGCGAACAGATTAGAGAAGCTCAAGCGCAACATAATGATACCACTTAGGTGACCGATTTGATCTTTTTAAACATTGCGCAATAAATAATGATGAAAAACATAAACCGATGTCGCGAACAGGTAAAGAAGCTCAAGCGCAACATAATGATACCACTTAGGTGACCGGTTTGATCTTTTTAAACATTGCGCAATAAATAATGATGAAAAACATAAACCGATGACGCGAACAGATAGAGAAGCTCAAGCGCAACATAATGATACAACTTAGGAGACCGAGTTGATCTTTTTAAGAAAGATATTTGCAAATGTAAAACTTGCTTCAAATGGCTCTTTTATTGAGCAAATATGACAGTTAATCGTTTTAAACATTGCGCAATAAATAAAGATTTAAAAAAAAAACCGATGACGCGAACAGATAGAGAAGCTCAAGCGCAACATAATGATACCTCTTAGGAGACCATGGCATTCTTTATAAGAAAGAAATTTGCAAATGTAAAACATGCTTCAAATGGCTCTTTTATTGTGAAAATATGACAGTAATCGTTTTAAACATTGCACAATAAATAAAGATGAAAAACATAAACCGCTGATGCGAACAGATAGAGAAGCTCAAGCGCAACATAATGATACCACTTAGGTGACCGATTTGATCTTTTTAAACATTGCGCAATAAATAATGATGAAAAACATAAACCGATGATGCGAACAGATAGAGAAGCTCAAGCGCAACATAATGATACCACTTAGGTGACCGATTTGATCTTTTTAAACATTGCGCAATAAATAATGATGAAAAACATAAACCGATGATGCGAACAGATAGAGAAGCTCAAGCGCAACATAATGATACCACTTAGGTGACCGATTTGATCTTTTTAAACATTGCGCAATAAATAATGATGAAAAACATAAACCGATGTCGCGAACAGGTAAAGAAGCTCAAGCGCAACATAATGATACCACTTAGGTGACCGATTTGATCTTTTTAAACATTGCGCAATAAATAATGATGAAAAACATAAACCGATGACGCGAACAGATAGAGAAGCTCAAGCGCAACATAATGATACCACTTAGGTGACCGGTTTGATCTTTTTAAACATTGCGCAATAAATAATGATGAAAAACATAAACCGATGACTCGAACAGATTAGAGAAGCTCAAGCGCAACATAATGATACCACTTAGGTGACCGATTTGATCTTTTTAAACATTGCGCAATAAATAATGATGAAAAACATAAACCGATGTCGCGAACAGGTAAAGAAGCTCAAGCGCAACATAATTATACCACTTAGGTGACCGGTTTGATCTTTTTAAACATTGCGCAATAAATAATGATGAAAAACATAAACCGATGATGCGAACAGATAGAGAAGCTCAAGCGCAACATAATGATAAAACTTAGGTGACCGGTTTGATCTTTTTAAACATTGCGCAATTAATAATGATGAAAAACATAAACCGATGATGCGAACAGATAGAGAAGCTCAAGCGCAACATAATGATACCACTTAGGTGACCGGTTTGATCTTTTTAAACATTGCGCAATAAATAATGATGAAAAACATAAACTGATGATGCGAACAGATAGAGAAGCTCAAGCGCAACATAATGATACCACTTAGGTGACAGGTTTGATCTTTTTAAACATTGCGCAATAAATAATGATGAAAAACATAAACCGATGACGCGAACAGATAGAGAAGCTCAAGCGCAACATAATGATACCACTTAGGTGACAGGTTTGATCTTTTTAAACATTGCGCAATAAATAATGATGAAAAACATAAACCGATGACGCGAACAGATTAGAGAAGCTCAAGCGCAACATAATGATACCACTTAGGTGACCGATTTGATCTTTTTAAACATTGCGCAATAAATAATGATGAAAAACATAAACCGATGTCGCGAACAGGTAAAGAAGCTCAAGCGCAACATAATGATACCACTTAGGTGACCGGTTTGATCTTTTTAAACATTGCGCAATAAATAATGATGAAAAACATAAACCGATGACGCGAACAGATAGAGAAGCTCAAGCGCAACATAATGATACAACTTAGGAGACCGAGTTGATCTTTTTAAGAAAGATATTTGCAAATGTAAAACTTGCTTCAAATGGCTCTTTTATTGAGCAAATATGACAGTTAATCGTTTTAAACATTGCGCAATAAATAAAGATTTAAAAAAAAAACCGATGACGCGAACAGATAGAGAAGCTCAAGCGCAACATAATGATACCTCTTAGGAGACCATGGCATTCTTTATAAGAAAGAAATTTGCAAATGTAAAACATGCTTCAAATGGCTCTTTTATTGTGAAAATATGACAGTAATCGTTTTAAACATTGCACAATAAATAAAGATGAAAAACATAAACCGCTGATGCGAACAGATAGAGAAGCTCAAGCGCAACATAATGATACCACTTAGGTGACCGATTTGATCTTTTTAAACATTGCGCAATAAATAATGATGAAAAACATAAACCGATGATGCGAACAGATAGAGAAGCTCAAGCGCAACATAATGATACCACTTAGGTGACCGATTTGATCTTTTTAAACATTGCGCAATAAATAATGATGAAAAACATAAACCGATGATGCGAACAGATAGAGAAGCTCAAGCGCAACATAATGATACCACTTAGGTGACCGATTTGATCTTTTTAAACATTGCGCAATAAATAATGATGAAAAACATAAACCGATGTCGCGAACAGGTAAAGAAGCTCAAGCGCAACATAATGATACCACTTAGGTGACCGATTTGATCTTTTTAAACATTGCGCAATAAATAATGATGAAAAACATAAACCGATGACGCGAACAGATAGAGAAGCTCAAGCGCAACATAATGATACCACTTAGGTGACCGGTTTGATCTTTTTAAACATTGCGCAATAAATAATGATGAAAAACATAAACCGATGACTCGAACAGATTAGAGAAGCTCAAGCGCAACATAATGATACCACTTAGGTGACCGATTTGATCTTTTTAAACATTGCGCAATAAATAATGATGAAAAACATAAACCGATGTCGCGAACAGGTAAAGAAGCTCAAGCGCAACATAATTATACCACTTAGGTGACCGGTTTGATCTTTTTAAACATTGCGCAATAAATAATGATGAAAAACATAAACCGATGATGCGAACAGATAGAGAAGCTCAAGCGCAACATAATGATACCACTTAGGTGACCGGTTTGATCTTTTTAAACATTGCGCAATAAATAATGATGAAAAACATAAACCGATGATGCGAACAGATAGAGAAGCTCAAGCGCAACATAATGATACCACTTAGGTGACCGGTTTGATCTTTTTAAACATTGCGCAATAAATAATGATGAAAAACATAAACCGATGATGCGAACAGATAGAGAAGCTCAAGCGCAACATAATGATACCACTTAGGTGACCAAGTTAATCGTTTTAAAAATTGCGCAATAAATAATGTTGAAAAACATAAACCGATGACGCCAACAGATAGAGAAGCTCAAGCGCAACATAATGATACTTCTTAGGAGACCATGGCATTCTTTATAAGAAAGAAATTTGCAAATGTAAAACATGCTTCAAATGGCTATTTTATTGTGAAAATATGACAGTAATCGTTTTAAACATTGCGCAATTAATAATGATGAAAAACATAAACCGATGATGCGAACAGATAGAGAAGCTCAAGCGCAACATAATGATACCACTTAGGTGACCGGTTTGATCTTTTTAAACATTGCGCAATAAATAATGATGAAAAACATAAACTGATGATGCGAACAGATAGAGAAGCTCAAGCGCAACATAATGATACCACTTAGGTGACAGGTTTGATCTTTTTAAACATTGCGCAATAAATAATGATGAAAAACATAAACCGATGACGCGAACAGATAGAGAAGCTCAAGCGCAACATAATGATACCACTTAGGTGACAGGTTTGATCTTTTTAAACATTGCGCAATAAATAATGATGAAAAACATAAACCGATGACGCGAACAGATTAGAGAAGCTCAAGCGCAACATAATGATACCACTTAGGTGACCGATTTGATCTTTTTAAACATTGCGCAATAAATAATGATGAAAAACATAAACCGATGTCGCGAACAGGTAAAGAAGCTCAAGCGCAACATAATGATACCACTTAGGTGACCGGTTTGATCTTTTTAAACATTGCGCAATAAATAATGATGAAAAACATAAACCGATGACGCGAACAGATAGAGAAGCTCAAGCGCAACATAATGATACAACTTAGGAGACCGAGTTGATCTTTTTAAGAAAGATATTTGCAAATGTAAAACTTGCTTCAAATGGCTCTTTTATTGAGCAAATATGACAGTTAATCGTTTTAAACATTGCGCAATAAATAAAGATTTAAAAAAAAAACCGATGACGCGAACAGATAGAGAAGCTCAAGCGCAACATAATGATACCTCTTAGGAGACCATGGCATTCTTTATAAGAAAGAAATTTGCAAATGTAAAACATGCTTCAAATGGCTCTTTTATTGTGAAAATATGACAGTAATCGTTTTAAACATTGCACAATAAATAAAGATGAAAAACATAAACCGCTGATGCGAACAGATAGAGAAGCTCAAGCGCAACATAATGATACCACTTAGGTGACCGATTTGATCTTTTTAAACATTGCGCAATAAATAATGATGAAAAACATAAACCGATGATGCGAACAGATAGAGAAGCTCAAGCGCAACATAATGATACCACTTAGGTGACCGGTTTGATCTTTTTAAACATTGCGCAATAAATAATGATGAAAAACATAAACCGATGATGCGAACAGATAGAGAAGCTCAAGCGCAACATAATGATACCACTTAGGTGACCGGTTTGATCTTTTTAAACATTGCGCAATAAATAATGATGAAAAACATAAACCGATGACGCGAACAGATTAGAGAAGCTCAAGCGCAACATAATGATACCACTTAGGTGACCGATTTGATCTTTTTAAACATTGCGCAATAAATAATGATGAAAAACATAAACCGATGTCGCGAACAGGTAAAGAAGCTCAAGCGCAACATAATGATACCACTTAGGTGACCGATTTGGTCTTTTTAAACATTGCGCAATAAATAATGATGAAAAACATAAACCGATGACGCGAACAGATAGAGAAGCTCAAGCGCAACATAATGATACCACTTAGGTGACCGATTTGATCTTTTTAAACATTGCGCAATAAATAATGATGAAAAACATAAACCGATGATGCGAACAGATAGAGTAGCTCAAGCGCAACATAATGATACCACTTAGGTGACCGATTTGATCTTTTTAAACATTGCGCAATAAATAATGATGAAAAACATAAACCGATGTCGCGAACAGGTAAAGAAGCTCAAGCGCAACATAATGATACCACTTAGGTGACCGATTTGATCTTTTTAAACATTGCGCAATAAATAATGATGAAAAACATAAACCGATGACGCGAACAGATAGAGAAGCTCAAGCGCAACATAATGATACCACTTAGGTGACCGGTTTGATCTTTTTAAACATTGCGCAATAAATAATGATGAAAAACATAAACCGATGACTCGAACAGATTAGAGAAGCTCAAGCGCAACATAATGATACCACTTAGGTGACCGATTTGATCTTTTTAAACATTGCGCAATAAATAATGATGAAAAACATAAACCGATGTCGCGAACAGGTAAAGAAGCTCAAGCGCAACATAATGATACCACTTAGGTGACCGGTTTGATCTTTTTAAACATTGCGCAATAAATAATGATGAAAAACATAAACCGATGATGCGAACAGATAGAGAAGCTCAAGCGCAACATAATGATACCACTTAGGTGACCGGTTTGATCTTTTTAAACATTGCGCAATAAATAATGATGAAAAACATAAACCGATGATGCGAACAGATAGAGAAGCTCAAGCGCAACATAATGATACCACTTAGGTGACCAAGTTAATCGTTTTAAAAATTGCGCAATAAATAATGTTGAAAAACATAAACCGATGACGCCAACAGATAGAGAAGCTCAAGCGCAACATAATGATACCACTTAGGTGACCGGTTTGATCTTTTTAAACATTGCGCAATAAATAATGATGAAAAACATAAACTGATGATGCGAACAGATAGAGAAGCTCAAGCGCAACATAATGATACCACTTAGGTGACCGGTTTGATCTTTTTAAACATTGCGCAATAAATAATGATGAAAAACATAAACCGATGACGCGAACAGATAGAGAAGCTCAAGCGCAACATAATGATACCACTTAGGTGACCGGTTTGATCTTTTTAAACATTGCGCAATTAATAATGATGAAAAACATAAACCGATGATGCGAACAGATAGAGAAGCTCAAGCGCAACATAATGATACCACTTAGGTGACCGGTTTGATCTTTTTAAACATTGCGCAATAAATAATGATGAAAAACATAAACTGATGATGCGAACAGATAGAGAAGCTCAAGCGCAACATAATGATACCACTTAGGTGACCGATTTGATCTTTTTAAACATTGCGCAATAAATAATGATGAAAAACATAAACCGATGTCGCGAACAGGTAAAGAAGCTCAAGCGCAACATAATGATACCACTTAGGTGACCGATTTGGTCTTTTTAAACATTGCGCAATAAATAATGATGAAAAACATAAACCGATGACGCGAACAGATAGAGAAGCTCAAGCGCAACATAATGATACCACTTAGGTGACCGATTTGATCTTTTTAAACATTGCGCAATAAATAATGATGAAAAACATAAACCGATGATGCGAACAGATAGAGAAGCTCAAGCGCAACATAATGATACCACTTAGGTGACCGATTTGATCTTTTTAAACATTGCGCAATAAATAATGATGAAAAACATAAACCGATGTCGCGAACAGGTAAAGAAGCTCAAGCGCAACATAATGATACCACTTAGGTGACCGATTTGATCTTTTTAAACATTGCGCAATAAATAATGATGAAAAACATAAACCGATGATGCGAACAGATAGAGAAGCTCAAGCGCAACATAATGATACCACTTAGGTGACCGGTTTGATCTTTTTAAACATTGCGCAATAAATAATGATGAAAAACATAAACCGATGATGCGAACAGATAGAGAAGCTCAAGCGCAACATAATGATACCACTTAGGTGACCGGTTTGATCTTTTTAAACATTGCGCAATAAATAATGATGAAAAACATAAACCGATGACGCGAACAGATTAGAGAAGCTCAAGCGCAACATAATGATACCACTTAGGTGACCGATTTGATCTTTTTAAACATTGCGCAATAAATAATGATGAAAAACATAAACCGATGTCGCGAACAGGTAAAGAAGCTCAAGCGCAACATAATGATACCACTTAGGTGACCGATTTGGTCTTTTTAAACATTGCGCAATAAATAATGATGAAAAACATAAACCGATGACGCGAACAGATAGAGAAGCTCAAGCGCAACATAATGATACCACTTAGGTGACCGATTTGATCTTTTTAAACATTGCGCAATAAATAATGATGAAAAACATAAACCGATGTCGCGAACAGGTAAAGAAGCTCAAGCGCAACATAATGATACCACTTAGGTGACCGATTTGATCTTTTTAAACATTGCGCAATAAATAATGATGAAAAACATAAACCGATGACGCGAACAGATAGAGAAGCTCAAGCGCAACATAATGATACCACTTAGGTGACCGGTTTGATCTTTTTAAACATTGCGCAATAAATAATGATGAAAAACATAAACCGATGACTCGAACAGATTAGAGAAGCTCAAGCGCAACATAATGATACCACTTAGGTGACCGATTTGATCTTTTTAAACATTGCGCAATAAATAATGATGAAAAACATAAACCGATGTCGCGAACAGGTAAAGAAGCTCAAGCGCAACATAATGATACCACTTAGGTGACCGGTTTGATCTTTTTAAACATTGCGCAATAAATAATGATGAAAAACATAAACCGATGATGCGAACAGATAGAGAAGCTCAAGCGCAACATAATGATACCACTTAGGTGACCGGTTTGATCTTTTTAAACATTGCGCAATAAATAATGATGAAAAACATAAACCGATGATGCGAACAGATAGAGAAGCTCAAGCGCAACATAATGATACCACTTAGGTGACCAAGTTAATCGTTTTAAAAATTGCGCAATAAATAATGTTGAAAAACATAAACCGATGACGCCAACAGATAGAGAAGCTCAAGCGCAACATAATGATACCACTTAGGTGACCGGTTTGATCTTTTTAAACATTGCGCAATAAATAATGATGAAAAACATAAACTGATGATGCGAACAGATAGAGAAGCTCAAGCGCAACATAATGATACCACTTAGGTGACCGGTTTGATCTTTTTAAACATTGCGCAATAAATAATGATGAAAAACATAAACCGATGACGCGAACAGATAGAGAAGCTCAAGCGCAACATAATGATACCACTTAGGTGACCGGTTTGATCTTTTTAAACATTGCGCAATTAATAATGATGAAAAACATAAACCGATGATGCGAACAGATAGAGAAGCTCAAGCGCAACATAATGATACCACTTAGGTGACCGGTTTGATCTTTTTAAACATTGCGCAATAAATAATGATGAAAAACATAAACTGATGATGCGAACAGATAGAGAAGCTCAAGCGCAACATAATGATACCACTTAGGTGACCGATTTGATCTTTTTAAACATTGCGCAATAAATAATGATGAAAAACATAAACCGATGTCGCGAACAGGTAAAGAAGCTCAAGCGCAACATAATGATACCACTTAGGTGACCGATTTGGTCTTTTTAAACATTGCGCAATAAATAATGATGAAAAACATAAACCGATGACGCGAACAGATAGAGAAGCTCAAGCGCAACATAATGATACCACTTAGGTGACCGATTTGATCTTTTTAAACATTGCGCAATAAATAATGATGAAAAACATAAACCGATGATGCGAACAGATAGAGAAGCTCAAGCGCAACATAATGATACCACTTAGGTGACCGATTTGATCTTTTTAAACATTGCGCAATAAATAATGATGAAAAACATAAACCGATGTCGCGAACAGGTAAAGAAGCTCAAGCGCAACATAATGATACCACTTAGGTGACCGATTTGATCTTTTTAAACATTGCGCAATAAATAATGATGAAAAACATAAACCGATGATGCGAACAGATAGAGAAGCTCAAGCGCAACATAATGATACCACTTAGGTGACCGGTTTGATCTTTTTAAACATTGCGCAATAAATAATGATGAAAAACATAAACCGATGATGCGAACAGATAGAGAAGCTCAAGCGCAACATAATGATACCACTTAGGTGACCGGTTTGATCTTTTTAAACATTGCGCAATAAATAATGATGAAAAACATAAACCGATGACGCGAACAGATTAGAGAAGCTCAAGCGCAACATAATGATACCACTTAGGTGACCGATTTGATCTTTTTAAACATTGCGCAATAAATAATGATGAAAAACATAAACCGATGTCGCGAACAGGTAAAGAAGCTCAAGCGCAACATAATGATACCACTTAGGTGACCGATTTGGTCTTTTTAAACATTGCGCAATAAATAATGATGAAAAACATAAACCGATGACGCGAACAGATAGAGAAGCTCAAGCGCAACATAATGATACCACTTAGGTGACCGATTTGATCTTTTTAAACATTGCGCAATAAATAATGATGAAAAACATAAACCGATGATGCGAACAGATAGAGAAGCTCAAGCGCAACATAATGATACCACTTAGGTGACCGATTTGATCTTTTTAAACATTGCGCAATAAATAATGATGAAAAACATAAACCGATGTCGCGAACAGGTAAAGAAGCTCAAGCGCAACATAATGATACCACTTAGGTGACCGATTTGATCTTTTTAAACATTGCGCAATAAATAATGATGAAAAACATAAACCGATGACGCGAACAGATAGAGAAGCTCAAGCGCAACATAATGATACCACTTAGGTGACCGGTTTGATCTTTTTAAACATTGCGCAATAAATAATGATGAAAAACATAAACCGATGACTCGAACAGATTAGAGAAGCTCAAGCGCAACATAATGATACCACTTAGGTGACCGATTTGATCTTTTTAAACATTGCGCAATAAATAATGATGAAAAACATAAACCGATGTCGCGAACAGGTAAAGAAGCTCAAGCGCAACATAATTATACCACTTAGGTGACCGGTTTGATCTTTTTAAACATTGCGCAATAAATAATGATGAAAAACATAAACCGATGATGCGAACAGATAGAGAAGCTCAAGCGCAACATAATGATACCACTTAGGTGACCGGTTTGATCTTTTTAAACATTGCGCAATAAATAATGATGAAAAACATAAACCGATGATGCGAACAGATAGAGAAGCTCAAGCGCAACATAATGATACCACTTAGGTGACCGGTTTGATCTTTTTAAACATTGCGCAATAAATAATGATGAAAAACATAAACCGATGATGCGAACAGATAGAGAAGCTCAAGCGCAACATAATGATACCACTTAGGTGACCAAGTTAATCGTTTTAAAAATTGCGCAATAAATAATGTTGAAAAACATAAACCGATGACGCCAACAGATAGAGAAGCTCAAGCGCAACATAATGATACTTCTTAGGAGACCATGGCATTCTTTATAAGAAAGAAATTTGCAAATGTAAAACATGCTTCAAATGGCTATTTTATTGTGAAAATATGACAGTAATCGTTTTAAACATTGCACAATAAATAAAGATGAAAAACATAAACCGATGATGCGAACAGATAGAGAAGCTCAAGCGCAACATAATGATACCACTTAGGTGACCGGTTTGATCTTTTTAAACATTGCGCAATAAATAATGATGAAAAACATAAACCGATGATGCGAACAGATAGAGAAGCTCAAGCGCAACATAATGATACCACTTAGGTGACCGGTTTGATCTTTTTAAACATTGCGCAATAAATAATGATGAAAAACATAAACCGATGACGCGAACAGATAGAGAAGCTCAAGCGCAACATAATGATAAAACTTAGGTGACCGGTTTGATCTTTTTAAACATTGCGCAATTAATAATGATGAAAAACATAAACCGATGATGCGAACAGATAGAGAAGCTCAAGCGCAACATAATGATACCACTTAGGTGACCGGTTTGATCTTTTTAAACATTGCGCAATAAATAATGATGAAAAACATAAACTGATGATGCGAACAGATAGAGAAGCTCAAGCGCAACATAATGATACCACTTAGGTGACAGGTTTGATCTTTTTAAACATTGCGCAATAAATAATGATGAAAAACATAAACCGATGACGCGAACAGATAGAGAAGCTCAAGCGCAACATAATGATACCACTTAGGTGACAGGTTTGATCTTTTTAAACATTGCGCAATAAATAATGATGAAAAACATAAACCGATGACGCGAACAGATTAGAGAAGCTCAAGCGCAACATAATGATACCACTTAGGTGACCGATTTGATCTTTTTAAACATTGCGCAATAAATAATGATGAAAAACATAAACCGATGTCGCGAACAGGTAAAGAAGCTCAAGCGCAACATAATGATACCACTTAGGTGACCGGTTTGATCTTTTTAAACATTGCGCAATAAATAATGATGAAAAACATAAACCGATGACGCGAACAGATAGAGAAGCTCAAGCGCAACATAATGATACAACTTAGGAGACCGAGTTGATCTTTTTAAGAAAGATATTTGCAAATGTAAAACTTGCTTCAAATGGCTCTTTTATTGAGCAAATATGACAGTTAATCGTTTTAAACATTGCGCAATAAATAAAGATTTAAAAAAAAAACCGATGACGCGAACAGATAGAGAAGCTCAAGCGCAACATAATGATACCTCTTAGGAGACCATGGCATTCTTTATAAGAAAGAAATTTGCAAATGTAAAACATGCTTCAAATGGCTCTTTTATTGTGAAAATATGACAGTAATCGTTTTAAACATTGCACAATAAATAAAGATGAAAAACATAAACCGCTGATGCGAACAGATAGAGAAGCTCAAGCGCAACATAATGATACCACTTAGGTGACCGATTTGATCTTTTTAAACATTGCGCAATAAATAATGATGAAAAACATAAACCGATGATGCGAACAGATAGAGAAGCTCAAGCGCAACATAATGATACCACTTAGGTGACCGATTTGATCTTTTTAAACATTGCGCAATAAATAATGATGAAAAACATAAACCGATGATGCGAACAGATAGAGAAGCTCAAGCGCAACATAATGATACCACTTAGGTGACCGATTTGATCTTTTTAAACATTGCGCAATAAATAATGATGAAAAACATAAACCGATGTCGCGAACAGGTAAAGAAGCTCAAGCGCAACATAATGATACCACTTAGGTGACCGATTTGATCTTTTTAAACATTGCGCAATAAATAATGATGAAAAACATAAACCGATGACGCGAACAGATAGAGAAGCTCAAGCGCAACATAATGATACCACTTAGGTGACCGGTTTGATCTTTTTAAACATTGCGCAATAAATAATGATGAAAAACATAAACCGATGACTCGAACAGATTAGAGAAGCTCAAGCGCAACATAATGATACCACTTAGGTGACCGATTTGATCTTTTTAAACATTGCGCAATAAATAATGATGAAAAACATAAACCGATGTCGCGAACAGGTAAAGAAGCTCAAGCGCAACATAATTATACCACTTAGGTGACCGGTTTGATCTTTTTAAACATTGCGCAATAAATAATGATGAAAAACATAAACCGATGATGCGAACAGATAGAGAAGCTCAAGCGCAACATAATGATACCACTTAGGTGACCGGTTTGATCTTTTTAAACATTGCGCAATAAATAATGATGAAAAACATAAACCGATGATGCGAACAGATAGAGAAGCTCAAGCGCAACATAATGATACCACTTAGGTGACCGGTTTGATCTTTTTAAACATTGCGCAATAAATAATGATGAAAAACATAAACCGATGATGCGAACAGATAGAGAAGCTCAAGCGCAACATAATGATACCACTTAGGTGACCAAGTTAATCGTTTTAAAAATTGCGCAATAAATAATGTTGAAAAACATAAACCGATGACGCCAACAGATAGAGAAGCTCAAGCGCAACATAATGATACTTCTTAGGAGACCATGGCATTCTTTATAAGAAAGAAATTTGCAAATGTAAAACATGCTTCAAATGGCTATTTTATTGTGAAAATATGACAGTAATCGTTTTAAACATTGCACAATAAATAAAGATGAAAAACATAAACCGATGATGCGAACAGATAGAGAAGCTCAAGCGCAACATAATGATACCACTTAGGTGACCGGTTTGATCTTTTTAAACATTGCGCAATAAATAATGATGAAAAACATAAACCGATGATGCGAACAGATAGAGAAGCTCAAGCGCAACATAATGATACCACTTAGGTGACCGGTTTGATCTTTTTAAACATTGCGCAATAAATAATGATGAAAAACATAAACCGATGACGCGAACAGATAGAGAAGCTCAAGCGCAACATAATGATACCACTTAGGTGACCGGTTTGATCTTTTTAAACATTGCGCAATTAATAATGATGAAAAACATAAACCGATGATGCGAACAGATAGAGAAGCTCAAGCGCAACATAATGATACCACTTAGGTGACCGGTTTGATCTTTTTAAACATTGCGCAATAAATAATGATGAAAAACATAAACTGATGATGCGAACAGATAGAGAAGCTCAAGCGCAACATAATGATACCACTTAGGTGACAGGTTTGATCTTTTTAAACATTGCGCAATAAATAATGATGAAAAACATAAACCGATGACGCGAACAGATAGAGAAGCTCAAGCGCAACATAATGATACCACTTAGGTGACCGATTTGATCTTTTTAAACATTGCGCAATAAATAATGATGAAAAACATAAACCGATGTCGCGAACAGGTAAAGAAGCTCAAGCGCAACATAATGATACCACTTAGGTGACCGGTTTGATCTTTTTAAACATTGCGCAATAAATAATGATGAAAAACATAAACCGATGACGCGAACAGATAGAGAAGCTCAAGCGCAACATAATGATACAACTTAGGAGACCGAGTTGATCTTTTTAAGAAAGATATTTGCAAATGTAAAACTTGCTTCAAATGGCTCTTTTATTGAGCAAATATGACAGTTAATCGTTTTAAACATTGCGCAATAAATAAAGATTTAAAAAAAAAACCGATGACGCGAACAGATAGAGAAGCTCAAGCGCAACATAATGATACCTCTTAGGAGACCATGGCATTCTTTATAAGAAAGAAATTTGCAAATGTAAAACATGCTTCAAATGGCTCTTTTATTGTGAAAATATGACAGTAATCGTTTTAAACATTGCACAATAAATAAAGATGAAAAACATAAACCGCTGATGCGAACAGATAGAGAAGCTCAAGCGCAACATAATGATACCACTTAGGTGACCGATTTGATCTTTTTAAACATTGCGCAATAAATAATGATGAAAAACATAAACCGATGATGCGAACAGATAGAGAAGCTCAAGCGCAACATAATGATACCACTTAGGTGACCGATTTGATCTTTTTAAACATTGCGCAATAAATAATGATGAAAAACATAAACCGATGATGCGAACAGATAGAGAAGCTCAAGCGCAACATAATGATACCACTTAGGTGACCGATTTGATCTTTTTAAACATTGCGCAATAAATAATGATGAAAAACATAAACCGATGTCGCGAACAGGTAAAGAAGCTCAAGCGCAACATAATGATACCACTTAGGTGACCGATTTGATCTTTTTAAACATTGCGCAATAAATAATGATGAAAAACATAAACCGATGACGCGAACAGATAGAGAAGCTCAAGCGCAACATAATGATACCACTTAGGTGACCGGTTTGATCTTTTTAAACATTGCGCAATAAATAATGATGAAAAACATAAACCGATGACTCGAACAGATTAGAGAAGCTCAAGCGCAACATAATGATACCACTTAGGTGACCGATTTGATCTTTTTAAAACATTGCGCAATAAATAATGATGAAAAAACATAAACCGATGTCGCGAACAGGTAAAGAAGCTCAAGCGCAACATAATTATACCACTTAGGTGACCGGTTTGATCTTTTTAAACATTGCGCAATAAATAATGATGAAAAACATAAACCGATGATGCGAACAGATAGAGAAGCTCAAGCGCAACATAATGATACCACTTAGGTGACCGGTTTGATCTTTTTAAACATTGCGCAATAAATAATGATGAAAAACATAAACCGATGATGCGAACAGATAGAGAAGCTCAAGCGCAACATAATGATACCACTTAGGTGACCGGTTTGATCTTTTAAAACATTGCGCAATAAATAATGATGAAAAACATAAACCGATGATGCGAACAGATAGAGAAGCTCAAGCGCAACATAATGATACCACTTAGGTGACCAAGTTAATCGTTTTAAAAATTGCGCAATAAATAATGTTGAAAAACATAAACCGATGACGCCAACAGATAGAGAAGCTCAAGCGCAACATAATGATACTTCTTAGGAGACCATGGCATTCTTTATAAGAAAGAAATTTGCAAATGTAAAACATGCTTCAAATGGCTATTTTATTGTGAAAATATGACAGTAATCGTTTTAAACATTGCACAATAAATAAAGATGAAAAACATAAACCGATGATGCGAACAGATAGAGAAGCTCAAGCGCAACATAATGATACCACTTAGGTGACCGGTTTGATCTTTTTAAACATTGCGCAATAAATAATGATGAAAAACATAAACCGATGATGCGAACAGATAGAGAAGCTCAAGCGCAACATAATGATACCACTTAGGTGACCGGTTTGATCTTTTTAAACATTGCGCAATAAATAATGATGAAAAACATAAACCGATGACGCGAACAGATAGAGAAGCTCAAGCGCAACATAATGATAAAACTTAGGTGACCGGTTTGATCTTTTTAAACATTGCGCAATTAATAATGATGAAAAACATAAACCGATGATGCGAACAGATAGAGAAGCTCAAGCGCAACATAATGATACCACTTAGGTGACCGGTTTGATCTTTTTAAACATTGCGCAATAAATAATGATGAAAAACATAAACTGATGATGCGAACAGATAGAGAAGCTCAAGCGCAACATAATGATACCACTTAGGTGACAGGTTTGATCTTTTTTAAACATTGCGCAATAAATAATGATGAAAAACATAAACCGATGACGCGAACAGATAGAGAAGCTCAAGCGCAACATAATGATACCACTTAGGTGACAGGTTTGATCTTTTTAAACATTGCGCAATAAATAATGATGAAAAACATAAACCGATGACGCGAACAGATTAGAGAAGCTCAAGCGCAACATAATGATACCACTTAGGTGACCGATTTGATCTTTTTTAAACATTGCGCAATAAATAATGATGAAAAACATAAACCGATGTCGCGAACAGGTAAAGAAGCTCAAGCGCAACATAATGATACCACTTAGGTGACCGGTTTGATCTTTTTAAACATTGCGCAATAAATAATGATGAAAAACATAAACCGATGACGCGAACAGATAGAGAAGCTCAAGCGCAACATAATGATACAACTTAGGAGACCGAGTTGATCTTTTAAGAAAGATATTTGCAAATGTAAAACTTGCTTCAAATGGCTCTTTTATTGAGCAAATATGACAGTTAATCGTTTTAAACATTGCGCAATAAATAAAGATTTAAAAAAAAAAACCGATGACGCGAACAGATAGAGAAGCTCAAGCGCAACATAATGATACCTCTTAGGAGACCATGGCATTCTTTATAAGAAAGAAATTTGCAAATGTAAAACATGCTTCAAATGGCTCTTTTATTGTGAAAATATGACAGTAATCGTTTTAAACATTGCACAATAAATAAAGATGAAAAACATAAACCGCTGATGCGAACAGATAGAGAAGCTCAAGCGCAACATAATGATACCACTTAGGTGACCGATTTGATCTTTTTAAACATTGCGCAATAAATAATGATGAAAACATAAACCGATGATGCGAACAGATAGAGAAGCTCAAGCGCAACATAATGATACCACTTAGGTGACCGGTTTGATCTTTTTAAACATTGCGCAATAAATAATGATGAAAAACATAAACCGATGATGCGAACAGATAGAGAAGCTCAAGCGCAACATAATGATACCACTTAGGTGACCGGTTTGATCTTTTTAAACATTGCGCAATAAATAATGATGAAAAACATAAACCGATGACGCGAACAGATTAGAGAAGCTCAAGCGCAACATAATGATACCACTTAGGTGACCGATTTGATCTTTTTAAACATTGCGCAATAAATAATGATGAAAAACATAAACCGATGTCGCGAACAGGTAAAGAAGCTCAAGCGCAACATAATGATACCACTTAGGTGACCGATTTGGTCTTTTTAAACATTGCGCAATAAATAATGATGAAAAACATAAACCGATGACGCGAACAGATAGAGAAGCTCAAGCGCAACATAATGATACCACTTAGGTGACCGATTTGATCTTTTAAACATTGCGCAATAAATAATGATGAAAAACATAAACCGATGATGCGAACAGATAGAGTAGCTCAAGCGCAACATAATGATACCACTTAGGGTGACCGATTTGATCTTTTTAAACATTGCGCAATAAATAATGATGAAAAACATAAACCGATGTCGCGAACAGGTAAAGAAGCTCAAGCGCAACATAATGATACCACTTAGGTGACCGATTTGATCTTTTTAAACATTGCGCAATAAATAATGATGAAAAACATAAACCGATGACGCGAACAGATAGAGAAGCTCAAGCGCAACATAATGATACCACTTAGGTGACCGGGTTTGATCTTTTTAAACATTGCGCAATAAATAATGATGAAAAACATAAACCGATGACTCGAACAGATTAGAGAAGCTCAAGCGCAACATAATGATACCACTTAGGTGACCGATTTGATCTTTTTAAACATTGCGCAATAAATAATGATGAAAAACATAAACCGATGTCGCGAACAGGTAAGAAGCTCAAGCGCAACATAATGATACCACTTAGGTGACCGGTTTGATCTTTTTAAACATTGCGCAATAAATAATGATGAAAAACATAAACCGGATGATGCGAACAGATAGAGAAGCTCAAGCGCAACATAATGATACCACTTAGGTGACCGGTTTGATCTTTTTAAACATTGCGCAATAAATAATGATGAAAAACATAAACCGATGATGCGAACAGATAGAGAAGCTCAAGCGCAACATAATGATACCACTTAGGTGACCAAGTTAATCGTTTTAAAAAATTGCGCAATAAATAATGTTGAAAAACATAAACCGATGACGCCAACAGATAGAGAAGCTCAAGCGCAACATAATGATACCACTTAGGTGACCGGTTTGATCTTTTTAAACATTGCGCAATAAATAATGATGAAAAACATAAACTGATGATGCGAACAGATAGAGAAGCTCAAGCGCAACATAATGATACCACTTAGGTGACCGGTTTGATCTTTTTAAACATTGCGCAATAAATAATGATGAAAAACATAAACCGATGACGCGAACAGATAGAGAAGCTCAAGCGCAACATAATGATACCACTTAGGTGACCGGTTTGATCTTTTTAAACATTGCGCAATTAATAATGATGAAAAACATAAACCGATGATGCGAACAGATAGAGAAGCTCAAGCGCAACATAATGATACCACTTAGGTGACCGGTTTGATCTTTTTAAACATTGCGCAATAAATAATGATGAAAAACATAAACTGATGATGCGAACAGATAGAGAAGCTCAAGCGCAACATAATGATACCACTTAGGTGACCGATTTGATCTTTTTAAACATTGCGCAATAAATAATGATGAAAAACATAAACCGATGTCGCGAACAGGTAAAGAAGCTCAAGCGCAACATAATGATACCACTTAGGTGACCGATTTGATCTTTTTAAACATTGCGCAATAAAATAATGATGAAAAACATAAACCGATGACGCGAACAGATAGAGAAGCTCAAGCGCAACATAATGATACCACTTAGGTGACCGGTTTGATCTTTTTAAACATTGCGCAATAAATAATGATGAAAAACATAAACCGATGACGCGAACAGATAGAGAAGCTCAAGCGCAACATAATGATACACTTAGGAGACCGAGTTGATCTTTTTAAGAAAGATATTTGCAAATGTAAAACTTGCTTCAAATGGCTCTTTTATTGAGCAAATATGACAGTTAATCGTTTTAAACATTGCGCAATAAATAAAGATTTAAAAAAAAAACCGATGACGCGAACAGATAGAG
>JAVYIG010017707.1:0-24739 GCA_035222895.1 Strongylocentrotus droebachiensis | reverse complement strand
GGGATGTACATTGGACTTTCGCTTTCATGGCAACGGCAATTATTTTTGTATTGATTACAGTTAGGCCTACCCTTAAATTCATGAAACAAAGTGTAATCACGGCTACCTAATAAAACAGATACTGACTGGTAGGGTGTGTAATATAACATTTTTGGACAGCAAGGGTGTAATATTTTCCCTCAGCGCTGCTCTCTTTGGAAAATAATAAAGCCCTTCGGCGGTCCAAAACCTGTTATATTACACGCCCTACCAGTCAATATCTGTATAATATATTTGTAGATCAATGTACCAATCTGCTTTGTCCATGTCTATTGTTGTTGGTCAACCCTCCATTTCTATATACACATGCATCTGTGGGATACAATAGACGGGTATAATATTTGATTCCCCGCTTAGTTAAACTTCCATATGTAAGGGTCTCGTGTGTACCAAAACGTGTAAAAGTCTGCATTTTGTTAGAGGAGATTTGTTAGAATAACGAGGCGAATGTGGTCCAAGTGCATTCCGGCGTCTGTCGGATTCCGCCATTTTTAAATGAAAACTTGTGAGTAGGATATTATAGCAAGATTAAAATTCAGGAGGAGGAGGAGAGTACGATCAAGGAGGCAATAACACGAATCGAAGAGAAAGATGGCAAACAAATTCCTTATTGTTCTTGGTGCTTGGTTGGTACAATTTCTGGAGGTAGGGACGATGAAGTCTTTCGCTGTCCTTCTAATACCCCATTCACAGTGGCCTCAAACACCGCGACAGCAGCGGGACTGTCCCGCTGCTGTCGCGGTGTTGTCTTCAGTGTGAAGGCTCGGACCCGTTATAAACTATCGCGGGATAACACCGCCTCGCGATAACGCCGCGACAAACTATCGCTAGGTTCGCCTAGCTACAGCAGCGGGACAGTCCCGCTGCTGTCGCGGTGTTTACTCAGTGTGAAGGCTCGCCGCTATAACACCGCGACAAACACGTGTGATTTGTTTACTTACCTATCACTGACCTCTGTTCTCCAGCAATGGGGAACATAAGGTGAAATAGAAATAAAGTAACAAGTGGATTCAAATTGATTTTATTATTATGTAGATATTATAATTATCCAAATAAAAATATTTCACACTTAAAGAAATTAAAACATTCTGACTGGAAGCAATAAAAATGCTAGTTTTTTAAAAAGTAATATGATCGAGGATACAAAAAGCAACTTGACATGTTACGAAAACCCCGCGCTGAAGTATTTCCGGTCATATCGGGGTCACTCGCGGGTCATGAGCCATGCATACACGTGTTTGTTACGGAGGTAATAAAAATCACCCGCTGCAGCGTGAATGGGGTACATGATATTTATCCCGCTGCTGCAGCGGGATAACTTTTCTACTGTGAATGCATTTGTAGCGGTGTTATGGCGGTGTCGCCGCTCCGCTACAACGCCGCTACAAATTTCAAAACCACTGTGAATGGGGTATTAGTATACCCCATTCACAGTGGTAAAAAAAAAAAGTAAAATTAACGTGTACTCAGCTCAATGGTCTGACCTTGGGCTTGGCGTTTTTGTTGTTGTGTAGTCATGATCATGATGATTGGTGGTATTTCTAAAGTTAAAACATGCATGCGTGAGGTTTTTTGTGTGTTGTTAGTGGCCCTGCATGGGTAGGATTGTTTTAGGGTGATGAAAAGGTAGCCTGGTTGGTCAGGAGCTAGCGGAGGGAGGGGGGGGGGGGTAGGAGCGACCAGGCGCGCCGGAAGCAGTTTCGGATTGGGGGGGGGGGGCAGAAGAAAATCTGCATCACCACCACTCTTACATGTTACATGCAGATCCCCTGGAAGCTCAAAGGTTTTAGGTATTTAATTAAGGTCAGATGAGCATCAAGGGGGTGGAGCCCCCGTAAGCTCAGGGTTTTGGGCATTTAATTACGGTCAGATGAGCATATTTTGATATCTCATTTGTGACATTAGTAGGTCATGTCATTTCAGCAACATTTGTAAATCACTGGTATCGAATTTTAATAGCACCCCCCCCCCCCCCGCCCATTAGTACGCCAGTGTGCAGGGGCTCATGTCTTCTCACCTCTATAGTAAAAAAAAAAAAATACAAACCATCTTTAATCGCACCCCCCCCCCCCCCCCCCCCCTTGCGAGCCAGGGGGATTTGAAGGAAAAATGGCAAACAAACTCCTTATCGTTCTCGGTGCTTGGTTGGTACTATTACTGGAGGTAGTGACGATTAAGTCTTTCGCTGTCCTTCTTAGATTTTTTTTTGGGGGGGGTGTTTATTTGAACCCCGTAAGTGATGTTTTCCTGGCATCTATTAACACAATGGAGACCATAAAAAGCAGTGCATGATAACGTCTTTTTAAATCAAGTAACAGTTTAATACATAGTTATATCCAGAGTTATCATGTGTTTGGTTAAGTTACCAGATGAGTTGAATATCTTCTCACAATATTTGCACTTGAAAGGGTTTCTCTCCAGCGTGCGTTCTTTTTTCTTTCTTTTTTTCTTTCTTTTTTTCTTTTTTTTTCCTTTTTTTTTGGGGGGGGGCCGCCCAAGGGGGGGGGGGTTGCAACCCCCCCAACCCCCCTCTAGATCCGCTTCTGGATAGTTGTGACATGCGCATTAATTGTATGTGGGAGGAAACTGGTAGCAGCCTTTGATTGCGTATGTGTGTGCGTGTAACAAATTTCCCTCTCACTAAGCTCTACTTACCCAATGGATACTGGTGTCTCTCATTTCCATAGGTTTAATACCGGACATATCTGGTTCCCATTGGGTAGTGACTTAATAATAAATTCCCTGCTATGGGTGGAATTTTGAACCTAAGAAAATTCATAGCATTCACAAAGGGTGGACAAAGACGATAAATATCATACTCCTTGTAAAGATGAAATTATATATCAAATCCTTTTTACACGAAGATACTAGAAGTTTAAATATTTGAGAAGCAACTGATGAAAGGAGATCTTTTTGTTTTTTTGAGGAAATTTAAGACAGGATGATGTGCTCTTCCTGTTGACCTATAAAACCATTTGTAGTCATTGAATAATATACAACTCTTCCACGTGTGGAAAGCAATATGCGAAGTTGGCCTGGAAAAAAAACCTTCTAACTAGTTCTTCAACTTTAAAGGTTGGATGCATGGTTCCAATAACTGTTCTAAAAGTTTGTGGGACACCTTGGAAGGGCAAAGATCAAATATTCAGAAAGATCATATTTTTTATAAGGACTGTTGTGTGGAATACGTGAAAAGATGGTAAATTCAATGTATGTAATACATTGTATTTCCAAATCTTCTTATGTTCAACATAAACTTGACCAGTTGACGCGAGAATGACTTGCAAGTTTTTTCATTGCTCAACGAAACAACCAGCTGTGTTGGATAAAAAAAAATATATTCAGATATGAATTTCAAGATTTAAAAAAAAAATCTGTTAATTCTTTTTTCTTCCTTCATACAATTTTATTGCAAAAAATGCAGAGGGGAAAATATAGTTTCAACTTTCAAGAAAAATTGTTTTCTTTTTATCGTTATTATCCATGTCAGTTCATGCTTTGAATGAACAGAGAAGTTTGTGATTTTTATCCCTCAATTGTCATTTTTCTTGTGATCATGTGAAATCAAATATTTTATGTATGTTTTTAGAGTTGCCATGATCATAGACGTACACAGATGATTCGAACAGATATAACTATGAATATGTATGCAATATTCTTAACTATCTGTTACTCCTTTGGCATGTTGTTTATACACATTTCATGACCAATCGTTTTTTGTAAGTTGTTTGTTTCATTTTGACGAAAAACAACTAGACTTTTATATCAAACATGACAACAAAATGTATGCTTCTTTGATAAGATGATATGAGGGAGAATATAATGCAAGATATGTATAGGTTTTCTATTGTACATATTATGTATAAGTGTACAGCTTTTATCCTTTCTAACCGTTTTAAGATTGAATGTATAGGGCAGTTGTTGTAGAAGTTCTATAAGCCTTGTACATGGATGCCACATGGTGGCTCCACAATTTTCGTAAGTATTTGTACAGAATTAAAATGCCACAAGTTATGCCAGTATTTTATTCACATATTTATGCAAATAATAATGAAAAAAGCCATGGAAAATTGAAATCATTGTTGTCTTTTGTCTAATTTTGTGCAAACCCTGGAAACTATTTGAAGAACTGCATGTGAGGATGATGATGATTATGATGATGTTGATGGTGATGGTGATAATGATGATGATGGTGATAATGATGATGGTGATGATGATAATAAGTTAAAGTAAAGATAGTACTTATAAAGAAGATGATGATGATTAATGTAGTGATGGTTATGACTGCTAAGATGAGGATGATGATGACGGTAACCATGCGTATCATGATACTTTTAACAGCATTTATTAATGATTTTTCTATCAACTAATCCAATCCGGCACAATGAAATACAGTGCAATACAAACAATTGGTGCTTTATGAATCTCTTTGGAAAGCGTTATTATCATCATAACAATACAATACAATACAAATCAATATAATACAATTATAGCAGTACATGTACTTCATAGGCACCCGAACAGAGCAACAACACCAAGCTCTGTAATTATTAGGATCTCTGTCCAGTAGTGTCGTGTTTGTGCCATCAACCTGGATCGACCAAATCAATTGATTCATAATATATATATATATATATATATAATATTTTTTCTGTAACATAAGAGTAATATTAATCGGTTCATTCTTTAAATTAAATGTGAATGTTAATTGTTATTGTATAATTGTGTTATAAAGTGGGGGGGGGGGGCATGCTACAAGAGTCCTATGTCGCACTCCGGGGCAACGTGTCTGACACGGCCGGTTGTAGCAATTACTCCGAAGATCAAGATACATTAATCTTGATCTAAGGAGACACGAACGAACGATAGGCACCCTGAGTATTCGTGTGATGCATTATCTATAGGCTGTACCTATTAATATCCTTCGTCGCCATTCGGCTCTCACACCGAATCTTAGTCTGTGAATGACTTACACCTAACATTGCAAACCACGGCTCGCCTATCATTGGTGCCAGCTTAACCACGTGATCATTAAGACAGCAGCCAATCAGAGCACACGCCCTCACCGTCTGTAGCTAAGTGGAGAAGACGCTTGATCCATGATTCCATGACTTTGTGATAAGATGTGTAAAACAATTTACTTGAATGGATTGGAAATTCGGTTACAGGAGCGCCTCTGTACGATGTGTCTCAATTTAGTGTTTCTGTGTTTCTGAGTGGTCTAGGCACCGTGCGTTACAAAATAAAAAGATCAATGCGCACGCACGCCGAGTAGCCGAGAAGCCTGTTTCAAATCGGGCAAAGCTAGTTTTTATGCAATCGAAACCGGGCTGACCAGATTTAACTTTAAAAAAGCAGAAACACGAAGTTGCAAACCATCCAGAGACTCTGAATAAATTGCGTTACTTATTAATTATTTCATTACAAATCTTTATTCTCAGTTTTCTTATGAAGACTATAACTGATTTTCTTATAAAATTGAAGATATTTGTGGCGTATATATTCATTACTGAATGAACGCCATTAAACATTTACCAACAACAACAACAACATGATTCCACTACTACAAGCTGAGAGCCCAGCCAGGTGTTAAGCTATGGTCACAAATCAGAGCAGCGACCGACCGATCAGTAGCCTGCTCGGTCGCTGCTGGAATTAAGCATCGCCCAGCAATTAGGTCGGTGCCCGGGCGGCGACCGCCCAGGCACCGAGCGTATTTTGGGCGGCGAGTGAAAATTGAGCAGGCGCCGCCCAAATTTTAACTCCGCGCTAAAACTTCAGCGGCGACCGAGCAATGCTCTAAAAACGAGCGGTGCCTGGGCGGCCGCCGCTCGGTGGCCGGGCAGCGGCCGGGCAGAATTGGTTAAAAACTCGCCGCTCGGCCGCCGAGCAGGCTACTTTTGGGTAATGTGACCATAGCATTAGCTACCAATCACGCATTTGTTGGGCAGAGTAATCCTTTCAAAATTCTAATTTTCAAGATGACGTCATTTCAGCCTTGGCCATCAAAAACGTTCTGATTACAGCTCAGCTCTGTCCTTTGATTTCTTACTTCAATATGTTATATGGTTAATTTCTGTGATTAATATAGCTCAATAAAACTTCATTTTTGACGGATCAATCATTTTCATCAACAGGATAACTCGTGAAGCTCTTTTTTTTAATTATTTATTTAAAAAAAATATACATTTATAAGGTGTTTCATTTTCAAAGACAGTACATATAATCGAAATCATGCAATAATTACATCAAAGTCAGAATAATCAAAATACAACTCAGAATAATAGAAATACAATTCAAAAGTATAATATCGTAGCAGCTCATCAATATGTGGGCAATACTATATACTATACTAGTCTACGATATGTATTTTTTTTAAAACGTTTTATTTACCCAGGGTAGCCACTTCAGTTATGAAACTGCTCTTCCAGTGGGCCCTGCATAACATATGCTATTACTACCAGTGGCGTACCTGGGGTACTCCGTCAGGGGGGGGGGGGGCAAGCGACCGAAACAAACAAAAAAGGCGATGCTAATTTTCACTTCTGGCGAGCGAGCACAAAAAAGGCGATGCTAATTTTCACTTCTGGCGAGCGAGCGAGCAACAAAAAATCTTTAAGTAACGTTTGGTATATAAACTGGTATTGTTGCAAGTTGGGGGTGGGAACATTCACTTGTTAGCGACGTTAATTTCATTTTTTTGCAAACGAGCGTAGCGAGCAAGAAAAAATCACTTCTTTTTTAATAATTGCCACTTAAACTTGGTTCAATTGTCCCATGCAGGGCGCGGGAACAATATTGTGTTTAGGGTGATTTTATACTCATCTTAGCTAGCGAGCGAAAATACATCTTTCTCTCAATGAATTGCTATATAACATTTGTTTCATTGTTGCAGGTCGGGGGCGGGCACAATCGTGTTTAAGGCAATGTCAATCCCATTTTGGCGGGCAGGCAACCCCCTACATTTCTCTTTTTAATGATATTGTAGCAGGTTAGTGCATGGTGGGCACATAATTCCACGAGCTAGCGAGCGAAAAAAAATCACTTCTCTTTTATAGGGAAAATAGGGTACATAAAACTTGGGTTTATTGTTCCATGTCAGGGACGTGATTAGTTAAAGCGGTGTTATTTCTATTTTGGCGATCGAGCGTAGCGAGCGAGCAAAAAAAAATCACTTTTCTTTTATAGGGAAAATATGGTACATAAAACTTGGGTTCATTGTTCCATGTCAGGGACGTGATTATTAAAAGCGGTGTTATTTCTAATTTGGCGAGCGAGCAAAAAAAATCACTTCTCTTTTATAGGGAAAATATGGTACATAAAACTTGGGTTTTTTGTTCCATGTCAGGGACGTGATTATTAAAAGCGGTGTTATTTCTATTTTGGCGAGCGAGCGTAGCGAGCGAGCAAAATTTTTGTAATGATAATTGGTTCATAAATTTCAGATTTGTTTGTTGCAGGTCAGGGCTTACACGATCATGTCTAAGGTGATGTTAATTCCGTTTTGGCGAGCACGAGCACACCAAAACTTCTTTGAAAAACGTTTGGTACATAATTATTAACTGGTTGTTGCAGGTTGGGGCGGGCACGTTAGCGGTGTCAATTCCATTTTGGCGAGCGAGCATAGCGAGCAAGCAAAACAAATAAATTCTCTTTTAATAGAAATTAATAAATAAACTTGTTTTTATTGGTGCAGGTCAGGATGGACGCAATCGCGTTTAACGCGATTCAATTCCTTTTTGGCGAGAGGGCGAAAAAAATCTTCCATTTTTAATGATATTGTTGCAGGTCAAGGGTACGCACAATTGTTTCCAAAGCAATGTCTATTCATTTTATTCGCGAGCGAGTGTAGCGAGAGAGAAAAATGAATTAGTCTCTTTTAGTAACATTTGGTACAACCATTGTGTGTTATTGTTGCCATGGTTGCAGGTCGGGGCCCGTCGGGGCAGGCACAATTGTATTCTAGGCAATGCTAATCCTTTTCTTTTTTCAGGGGGACGAGCAAGTGAAAACTTTTTATACAATATAGGCTAGCAAGCAGGTCGCGCCAGCGAAGAGTTTCGAATTTGTTATATCACTTATATTTTCCTATTTTCATTTGTCTTAATTTTTCAGGGCCGTATGCGGAATATTTTTCTGGTGGGGGAGGGGGAAAGATGCGTTAAAAGTTTTTGAAGAATCTCAAAAGCAAAATGAGTGAAGGGAGTTCGAGCGACCGAACTGGTCATGAGGGTACTTTTGCATTTTCAAAAGTAGAATTGAAGGATTTGGTATAGGCCTACACTACATTTTCAGGAAAAAAACTGTACGTTTTCAAAATATCTGGGATCAACATGCCCCCCCCCCCCTGGTGCGTAAGGCCATGGTCTTTTTTTTTTAATTTCCCCATTATTTTCCTTTCCTTTTCTTTTCCCTTTTTCTTCCTTTTCTCTTCTTTTTCCTTTTTTCTTCCCTTTTCCTTTTTTTCTTTTTTTCTCTTTCTTTCCTTTTTTTCTTCCCTTTTCCTTTTTTCTTTTTCTTTCCTTTCCTTTCTTTTCTTTTCTTTCCCCTTTTTCTTTTTTTCCCCTGGAGCCCGTCAGGGGGGCACTCTGCCCCCCCTGCCCCCCCCCCCATAGGTACGCCAGTGATTACTACCCTTCTCCAATCTAATATGCTGAGCGCCTAGCTAGAAGGCAGAAGGTCCCATTGTTAAAAGTCTTTGGTATGACTCGGCCGGAGTTCGAACCTAGTCTGCAAGCCCAAACCCTATTCAGTCGTAAAAGTGAGTCTGCACTATAAGACTACCATAGACCATATTGACACAACCAGTAGGTAGCTGGGCTAGACTTCTCTCAAGGCACAATGATTTTCTGATTAAGTGTCAGATTAGGGTCTGTGCCTGCAGACTAGTTCGAACCCACGACCTCCCGTTCATGAGGCGGGCGCTCTAACCACTGAGCCACCATATACTTATCGTGCACGAAATGAGCTTGCACTTTCAATCAATATAGAGGAAATTCTTTCGTTATGATTTCCTTTTAATGATGTAATTGTTGCCCTAACTAATTGCCATAAATAAAGCCTGAACTATTTTTTTTTTTTTTTTTTGGGGGGGGGGAGGGGTGATGGATATACATATGTATCCGAGAATATTTTTGGATAATTCCACACCATGTTACAACTTTCTCACAACTTTCTCGTTTCATCAGGCTTCAGTATGATCAGATAGATCATACGAGCGTAAGATCAGAAAGCCTACTTTAGAAATATCCATTCTATCACATTAATCGTGTTAATTCTGTTAGTTCTTATCTGCGATTTTTCGGTATGTGGTATTTTAATATCCAACTTCAACATAACTGGAAACAGAAAGAGTGTGTAATGATATTGATATTTCTGTATGATTTCTGTATGAAGAGTTTTAGGTTTTAATTGTCGAAATTACAAAGGAAGGCGACTTGTATAAGTAGACTTCGTAGGCCTATTATACTAGTTCACGGAAATTCAAAGTAGTTTAAGTTGAACTTCCATTTGATATCAAATATTTCCCCTTGTGTTCTCTAATACATAACCGTTAGAATGTCTCATAATGGTTTCGCGTGTGATTTTATTACTGATTAAAGTGTATATGTTTATCCTAAATGAAATATGACCGTACTTCCGGTTTCGTCTGAAAACATTGATATTTGTTTCCCGAACCTGTACTTTCGTTTTTGATTACTAAAGGAAATGTACAATGGATGATGTGCTCTTCCTGTTGACCTATAAAACCATATTTTGTCATTGATTAATATACATTGTTCATCTCTGATTCCGAGCGCCTTTTCACAGCTCAAAATGAGGCTGACCGTCTGCAGCAAAGGATACAAATTTATTTGTGCTTCAAGAGCGACATATTTTCATCAGGCAAAGGTGTAGGCCTACCTTTCCTTTATTTTAGAGGTGATTTATTGACGTAATGGCAAACGGCTCAATCTTGTACCCATTGCTCGTCGCTTGTCTCCTCGTCAGCTCGTCCTTTCAGTCTTTACATCGACACGATGGAGATTCGGCGATGTCATCTTTAACACTGGACATGGACATATCTTTCCATGGATGCGATCAGAACCTTGAACTAAAACAAGCTTCTTGCAGCAATAAAGGCCTGGAGACGGTTCCCCAGAATCTCTCTGGGGATACCGAGGTGCTTGACTTGTCTCAGAACAATATCACCAAACTCTTAAACTCCTCGTTTGAAACATACCCTCTAATCAACTCCTTGGACATTTCTTACAACGATGTAAGAGTGATAGAATCCGCCGCTTTTTACCCCCTTAGGGGTTTAATGCACTTGGACCTATCCTACAACCGGCGTCTTGTGCTTCCAGCAACAGGCGTTTTTATGATGTCTTCACAGCTTTCCATTCTCGATTTAAGGTCTTTAAACTTGAAGTCGCTCCCCAATGACACTCTAAAATGGAGTCCAAATCTAGATAGTGTTTATCTATTATACAACCAGCTCTCCTACATCAATGTAAGTTCTCGTGGCATGGCCGACAATGTACGCATGGGTGGTAATCAACTAAAACACATTACAGCGAGATATTTCACCTTTAAGTGCCACACTGATACTCTAGATCTTAGAAAAAACCCTATCCAATCAGTAGACGCTGATGTGATCGCATCACTACATGTTCGATCTTTGGTGCTAGGTCTCTACCCTCTAAGTTACGAAGTGTTGACGAACATCATCCTCGGAATCTCAAAATCAGCCATCGAACAGCTTAACATCGATGATGGTTCTGTTGGTGCGTTTCCAAAAGGTTTCTTTGATCCTCTTCGCGATTCTTCTCTCTCTTTTCTGGACTTCTACAGCAACGACCTGCATAGCCTCCATCCTTTAGTCTTCTCAAATTTGACAAAACTCAAACAATTTAGTTTCAGTTATAATACTCGCCCCATAGAAAAAATCCAACCAGACTTTTTCGACGGCATGAATGCATTAAAGGTCCTGACAATCAGCCACAACCGAGTAAGACAAATAAATTCTCACAATCAGACTTGGACAGTGGACTTATCGGAGTTTGACTTATCCGGTAATCTGTTTAGAGAAATATCTGAATCTGTATTTCGCGGTTTAAGAAATTTAACTTTCTTAGACATGAGCTCGAACAAAGACCTACGGGCCTTTACACTTACGGCCTTTTCGGGACTTGACAATATTCAAACCATTGATTTGACCGGAAGTTGTATAATTGTTCTGGAATTAAACACTCGTTTATTAAGATCACTTTCCCTTAACTCTCTTCATTCATTCTTCCGTCCTTGGCGGCCAGGAGAATCGTTTCAACATTTACAATCCCTTGTTAATTTAGATATGAGAGACTCTTTTCTTCAAATTTCGGACCTATGGAACAAAAATGAAAACGCGTCTCTCTTCGATGGATTATTAGATCTTATTCATTTGGACTTAAGTAGTAACCGTTTCCTGAGTGATCTACCGCCAGGAATATTCGGGCAACTCTCTGTTTTACAAGAGCTAAATCTAGACTATTGCGAAATTAGAAATCTACATCCTCTTGTCTTCTCGGGATTGGAATCGCTTCAGAACTTGAGTTTGAAAGGCAACAACATCCAGCATATTCATGATGATGTATTGTCGGGGTTGGTTCAATTAAAAAGTATCAACTTTGAAGGAAACCGTATCGCGTACTTGGAGGAGCTAATGTTCTCAGATAATTGGAAGCTCACAAATCTTTCATTGGCCGACAACAGATTAACAAGACTTAATCAAAGCACTCTGAAGCCGATCTTTTCCTCCATTTCATCACTTGATCTATCAATGAACCCAATCGATTGTAACTGTGATCTAAAGTGGTTTATTGATTGGCTAAATGAACCTATACACCTGGAAAACGAGGACGAAACTATCTGTTCGTCAGCATCACTGAAGCCTCTTCGTGAAAACCCCCTGCTTGATTTTGATCCAAATAAACTCTGTTTAATAAACTATGGTCTTTACTCTCTGATTCCTCTTGCCTTCTTTAGCTTGGTTGTACTCAGCGTGCTGTTGTGTCACTACCGATGGCAGTTGAGGTACAAACTCTATCTCTTGAAACTGGCCGTACTAGGATATAAAGAGATGCGAGACGCTCGAGACCACAATGACTACGAGTTTGATGTGAACATCATTTTCTACGACGATGACGAAGAATGGATTCGCGAACAGCTCCGACCGGCTCTCGAAGAACGGCTTCCACAGTTTCAGAGGAACGTCTTTGGTGACCAAGACCTTGTGCTCGGAATGCATTACTTAGATTCCGTCGATTACGTGGTAAGCCATAGTTACAAGACCATCATAGTGCTTAGCAGAGCTGCTGTGCACGACCACTGGTTCATACTCAAGTTCCGGACGGCCATGGACCACGTGAGTGACACTTTGACTGAATTCGTAGTCGTGGTCTTCCTCGAAGACATCCCAGATGGTGAAATGCCATTCTTGGCGAGGTTGTATCTCAGTGATGGCAGACCCTATATTCACTGGACTGAGGACGTGAGAGGACAAGATTATTTCTGGGATGAATTGACCAAAGATCTGACCATTAATCTAAGGACGAATGACTTGATCCCAAACGAGTAGCATAACAGTCATATAGGAACTTAGAGATACGCGTGATGGTTATCAGTAATGAAAGTGGTTGTAGTAGGAGTAGTTGTAGTAGTAGAACCAGCAGCTGCAGAAGTAGTAGTAGCAGTAGTAGTCAGGCACGGACCCAGGATTTCTTAGGAGGGGGGGGGGCCCAAATTTGAAATCAATTTGAAATTTAGTATTCTGAAATTTGAAAAATCGTGCCGGCCAATTATTTAATTAAGGTCAGATGAGCATCAAGGGGGTGGAGCCCCCGTAAGCTCAGGGTTTTTGGCATTAAATTACGGTCAGATGAGCATATTTTGATATCTCATTTGTGACATTAGTAGGTCATGTCATTTCAGCAACATTTGTAAATCACTGGTATCGAATTATAATAGCCCCCCCCCCCCCGCCCATTAGTACGCCAGTGTGCAGGGGCTCATGTCTTCTCACCTCTATAGTACAAAAAAAACACACACACACTTTCCCATTCTTTTAGAATATTTCCACGATATTCCCAAATCGCATATATTATTAAAAAAACCTACTTTGATAAATATAGGGGCATGCGGAATGTACACGAAATTTAATTCCTGTTAACTTTCCTTTTCTTTGAATGGAATATAATTTATATGTGATTCAATTCAGGTTTTTGCTCTTTTTTATGTCCTTTTGGGATAACAAAAATACAAACCATTTTTAATCGCATCCCTGTGACATTTCCTTCAACAGCAATTTCGGGGTAACTTGTGGGTTTCATTCTTAGGACGTGGCCAAAATATATGAGTCTTTTAATAGAGACTTTGTCCATAACATCTTGATCGAAGCTGAGGGATTCTTTGATGTATGTGTTTCGGATCTTGTCTAGTCTTGTCACCCCCATTATGTGATGGCATGATTATATATAGTTTTTGAATAATATTATATCTTATTAATCTTTTCTTTGATTTAATCTTGAGAGCTGTTTTGAAATTGCTATTTATATGATGGGCTTCTAATGTAATTTGGATGTCATTCAGCTCTCGAACTGCTATTTTCAGTATTGGTAATAGTCTAAATCATTAAATACCCTATCCGATGAAAATACAACTTAATATGAATGGAAAACTTAATGAATGTAGAATACAAATATAAAGGAATCAAAATATTTACCCTTTAATTATTGCACAAAAACCAAATTAAAACCTCATTTTCCGCACCCCTCCAAATTACGGGTCAACAGGACTCAAATTTGCCGAAGTTACAGTGACGACATAACGTGTGGACCTCGCTCGTGATGCACGGTGCACAACGCCGCTTAACTTGCTATGGACAGAAAGTATTTGTCAGTCAAATCCTGTCTTCCCCCTCCTCCTGTTCTTGTTCTGATAAACATCCCATTGTGTATATTCTTCTCGCTTCTCGATCTATCCTCCCCGCGCTGTTTTGCTTCGTAACAGGCGAGGATATTATCTTTCCAATCACTGTGGAATTAGCTTTGCGATGTACATCGCTACGGCACAGCCTGAACTTGCTTTTCAGATATTTAAGGATTCTCCAATTTCAGCCATCACTTCCCCTTCCAATGAAAATAATCAACTTGAATAATGTTGTGTTAGACCCCGTTTACAGTGAGCAAAAGGCCAAATGCGAGGCCAAACTGGCCGCGCATTTAGCCCTGATCTGGAGGTAGTCGCGGCCTGGCCCGGCCTTTTCTCACTGTAAACGCACGCAGGGCCAAATGCGCGGGCAACTTTTACCCCAGAAGTGAAAGTTCGCCATGAATAAGAAATTGGGAAAAAGATTCACTGCAAATCGCGCGCAACCGGATCTGCACTGTGACCCCCTGCGGCGTCTTATTTTTTCGTACCACGGCGAGCCCAGATTGAGCTCGGGAGGGAAACCTGTAGGGTGGTCAATAGGCTGATAGTAATACAATTCAATCCGTCATCAACTCATCGTTAGCTCAATCGGTAAGGACAGCGTGTTACTAATAGAACCTTGGAGTTGCCGTGAGGGTTCAAATCTCAGTTTATTTAGTTTTTACCTTTATAAATAGTGAGGCAAAAATAATCAAAGTCTAATTGTTTGTGACCTCTTTGCAAGCTTATGTAGCTCTTGTTATGTATGAAAATGAGTTCATACTGGAATCTGGGCTCGCCGTAGTACGAACAAATAAGACGCCGGTCCGCGCCTTCCAAATAATCGTTTGTTTACATGCACAGCGCCACTCTGACAATAATATTGAAAGGTTACAGTTTAGGCGGCGGCCGAGCCTACCACTGTAAACGCACAAAATTGCGGGGCCGAGTAGGCCTGGCTCGGCCGCGGCCCGGCCCGGCCCGGCCCTGGCCTTTTTCTCACTGTAAATGGGGTCTAAAGGCCCCGTCACACAGAGGGGACGCATGGGGAACGCACGGCCAGCGCATTGGAAATTTGCAATTTTGGCCAGTGCGTTGTCGTTCGCTAGGTGTGCATCATTATTCGTTACTCGCGCGCTGGACCCACGCTATGCGTTCGCCGTCATTCGCTGTGTGCGTTGGGATTTTTTGAGCATGCTCAAAAGTATGCGCGGAGCTCGACGCATGAATGTACACGCCAAAAGGACGCCAGACACGCGCAGAGCGCGCTAGACCAGCGCCAGACATACGCCGAGCACACGCCCTGTATACGCACAGCGCGCTAGCTACACGCTGTGCATTTTGTGTCAGCTTGCTAGCTTTTCCATAATCATGACAAAAGTTAGGCACACGGCCTTTTCCGATTTCCAATGAGCGGGCCGTGCGTCGTCTATGTGTGACCACCTCTGTTGAGAACGCGGTGCATGTGTTGACCATTCGTCCAGCGCGCTAGCAACACTGTGCATTCGTGGAAGTTGTTATCATGTGCGCTCTGTGTAAGGTCTTTTTGTGCACTGTAAGCGCCCTGTATGCGCTCAGCGCGCTAGCAACACGCTATGCATTTGGTGTCAGCTCGCTGTAGCTTCGACAAAAGTTGGGCGCACGACAACGCACTGGCCAAAATTGCAAATTTACAATGCGCTGGCCGTGCGTTCCCCATGCGTCCCCTCTGTGTGACCGAGCCTTAAGACTTGCCCATTCTTGCCGTGTCGTTTTTGCTAGTCGGGTGGGAGCGTTTCTGTTTTGGGGGCGACGAATCGTCTTGTTTGTCTAATAATAAAATGAAATGTCAAAGATTCCGCGCTTTGCGCGGGGGGGGGGGGGGGGGGGAGGGGAGAACTTAATTCAGACGAGGATTAAGAGTCGAGAACGGTACAACGAATCGTCTTCTTTCTCTAATGATTTAATGAGAGGTAAAAGCTTCTGCGCTTCGCGCGGGAGGGAGAAAACTGAATTTAGACGAGGATTATTTTCGAGAACAGTACAACGAATCGTCTTCTTTCTCTAATAATTTAATGAAACGTCAAAGCTTCGGCGCTTTGCGGAGGAGGGAGGGGGAAATCGCCCCTCCCTGCACCCCCCCCCCCCTCATTACGTCAATGCTGGTCACCATTACGTACCAATATTTGGCTCACATAATTTCAAATTTGGCCCCCCACCCCTTAAGAAATCCTGGATCCGCGCCTGCACAACACTCACACAAAAACTAAAAGACGAATGATGTGAATTAATATAGTCGGCAAAAATATGATTATTGTTTGGGCACCTGTGTATGTTTGAAATTTGAATGATTGCAAACATAATTTTCTAATTCTCACGTCGCGATATTATTCGTGCATCGGAACGGACAGAGCCAGGATTATCATTCTCTCCCGTCAGTCATTATTCATGCTGCCTGAACTTGAAAGAATTGATATTTTGCCAGGAATGTCAGTCAAATCCTTTTGTTTCTCCTCCCTTGACTTGGTTCTAATAAACAATCCATATGTATCTGCTCATGCTCAGACTGCAACCATGAACTGGCTTTGACGTTGTCAACATTTCTTTGTCAACATTTCTTTAGACTTTTCGGTATGCACGGTGGATTGTGTGGTTTCACTTTGGATGCATGAGCTATGATGCATGAGGCGTTGCCTCGATACAAAATATTTCATTCACCTGATAAGTATAATGAAATTTTATTATTCTTACCAGGTGAATGAAATATTTTGTATAGAGGCACTTCACAAAGACGTATGCATTAAATTTGGTTACATACGAAAAACTATTGTACGGCCGTAGGCGCAATTTAAAATGTATTAAAATTTACCGGTAGCACCGGTAAATTTTTATATTCAATTTTTCTTGAAAGCAGAAGTGTTTTCGGGGCTAAATTTTCTAGTGCTTATAATATATCCGCAGGGGCATCCAAATATATCAAAATTGTAACAAATCACTATCCGCCCAATCTTCAAAATTTCCCAAAACATTGTACTACCTTTAACCAAGCATTATAACGATAGACCCACATGCCTGCGGACTGATGTATATATTTCATATATTCTGAAAAACATATATTTTTGCAGTCATGCACAGCTTTACTAAAAGTTAAATCAGGCATTTTAGGCCTAGACCTCATCGACCAAGACTGGAAGATGCAAGAGTTATCCCTTTCCGTTTGAAATCCAGGATTCATGAAGCCATCAAAAGCATTTACCCTATCTCTCTCTAGCTCTTTCACAAGGGTGAAAAACATACTATTTTTGCAAATAAATGCAAACATTCCATTTTTGTACCTGGGATTATCTGTTGATGAAGCTGCTAATCATTACTGTCCTCAATATATGCTTGTCTCTTTTTTTGTGATATTCATTTCTATCACTCCCTTTCAATGTTTTCCATGTAAAGAATTGATATTTCAACAACAACAAATTTCCTTCAAAAATTATTTTCTCCCTTCCTGCTTTTCACAAGTACTTGTTTTAAAAGCTTGTTTTTAAAAGCATGTTTTTGTATTACCAATTAGCTTAGCTGAAAGGTTTACAAGTGTGTGTGTCCAAAGCCCCCTAGATATATCACAACAGGATCCTCATTATACCCCCTCCAATGAATCTGTCTCTTTCGCTCATATTTCTCATTTAACCACAAGAATGTAGCGAGTTTGTAGTACAGCGTCACAGCCATGAAAAGCCGAGCAAGGTCACATAACAATCCACACACATTCTCACATCAGGGCCTTTGTGGGGCACCTGATTGTGGGGGTATTTCTGTGCGTTCCAGATATACCTTGTGGTCCCCTACTAGTGGGGTATGTACAACCTGGCGATAACAACCCGGCGGTGTGCTTACGATGTTACCATAAAAAAGTGTGCAAGTTTTAGCACACGCTCACAAAATGTCATTTATGGGGTACCACTTCTAATGCCCCGCAGGGCATAGGACACCGAATATACAGTCATTTGAAAGACTTTACTCTGTGGGGTCCTGAAAAAATACCCCACAAAGTAAAAATGCCTCACAAGGGGTATGTGAAGCGCACATAAAACCCCACAAGAATGCTGAGGTGAGAGCTAATCTTCACACAATCAGACAGTGTGTGTATATGAGAAAAACTATTTTTTTTTTTTTTTTTTTTTTTTCCCGAAAATCAGCCATGAGATATTTGTAATACTTTTAAGGGATCGCCAAAAATGCATTAGGTTGTTGAGAAGCACCCAGCGCTATGCTTTTGTTTGGGTTTGTAAACAGAGAGGTGCCTTGCACTTTTATGCATTGTTCTTGGGCGCACTGTTTAGTTAGACCAGGGACGTGAATACGTGATAGAGAAGAACTGGATCTATGAATATGACGAACAAAGAAAGCGGACAAAATATACAGTTCCTTAGGTAGACAAAGGAACATCCCTTCACTGCTATTATGTAAAAAGGTGAATATGCATGTGACACCTGTTCTACACATTTTTACATAATAGCGGTGAAGAGATGTTCCTTTGTCTACCTGAGGAACTGTATGTTTTGTCCGCTTTCTTTGTCAGTCATATTCATAGTGGGAATCAAGTCGCTCTCCTTTGACCCCATGCTCCAAGCCGCCGAAAAGTTATGCGCTAATCTGCAACTGTTGACCAGGTTGTGAGATAAAAGAGCGCATGAAATTTCAGGACTTAGAATTCCTACATCAGAAAATGATATCACAGCAACTGTTGGCTTTCCCTCTCAATGATTTCTCATCCATTGTTGAATGTGTAAAGAGTAGAACTGTAAGCGAACCAAAACTTGTGTAATTTCATCCTTTTTTTAACTTCAAAAATACAAAAAACACCCGAAAACACGCATTAGCAAACTTAATGTATTGAAGATTGTAAATCATTGACTAAATAACGGGACATTAAAACATGCACAAATTAGCGCATTATCCTAAAATATTGAGTTTTTGTCAGGATTTAATTTTTCTTTTGCCAACTCTGGCACACAAATTATAGGAAGGACGGAGTACTAAATTTGAAAATTTGTTTGATGCACTATTCCTAAAACAATCCCCATATAAAGTTTTTGATTTGCACTGAAATTTTGCCGGTAATTTCATATTCTATAATAAATATAAAACTGGTGCCTGGCTTCCGAAAGTCCCCGCAGTGGAAGTGCGGCTCGGAGCAGGGAACTTCAAAGCCAAGTGGAATGTTCCACATTCCATTGTTACGCTTAAGAACTCTTGAATGCGTTTGAGTAAATTACCAGAGTTTCGCCTCCTTTCTTTCACCTCCCTGGTTAGACTGAACTCAAAATATCTGGTGCAGGGTAGCACCGTATTATAATATTACATGTAATATTGATATTATATCTACCAAAGTGTACTCTGCCCCACTTTTGGACAGTTCAGACATGTAAGCCAGAACTTGCCCAGAAGCTTGAGAGAAACATATGTCATTATCAGAAGATAATGTTGATATTTTGGTTTATAAATATTGCAGAACTTGGACGTTTGATTGCCCTTCTCATGATTATGATATTCTCAAAAACTGATGAATAATAATTAATGTTAGAAAAACCGGTGAATCTGTGGTTGGGTGTATTGTGTGATTTGGAATTTTATTTCCAATATTTCATACCTCGTACAGGATTTTCTTAAAGATATCACTTTACCATGTTCGCATTACAGTAAGCGATAGATACATAGTCATACACATAATCAAAAGACCAAAACGGGAGGGAGCAAACGTGAAAGAACAGTAGCTAAAAAGGAAAGAGGGAGAGAGGGAGAGTTTTGTTATATGTAAAACCAAGAATTTTTAAGAGATGGAGTCCCATCTAGCTCATTCCATTTGTACCATATTCGATGCCGCCAGGAGAAAATATATTAGGCATGAGCTTAACTTGATCTTCCTAGCATATACGTAGACAAAAGATTGCTGCCTAGCTGCAAACTAACGGACCACTTTCAACCATAGAAAACGGCAGCTGCTTGGAATAAATTAGTTACATCAGTATTATTTTTCTCGCTAATTTTGAATTCTTACTATACTCTTTTTGATATTAGTGACAATTTCCTAGCTTATCGCGAACTCAAATGGCACAGATTAAACTGAAAGTTCAAATTACATAGATACATCCACCACCAACTTTATATCGAAACGAGAAACTGGAAGCTGTGGGTACTAGATAGCAAATATGTATTATTTGATATTATTTGTTAATCTGCTTGTTTTATATTTTGTATTGCAGAGTTACATTCTCCTTTGTTTAGTTCACAGATATCATCTTATTTAACATTCCGCTTTCATGGCAACGGCAAGTATTCTTTGATTGATTACAGTTAGGCCTATACCCTTCAATTCATATAACAAAGTGTAATCACGGCGACCTAATAAAACATATAGTGAATGGTAGGGTGTAACATTTTTGTACAGCAAGGGTGTAATATTTTTCCCTCAGCGCTGCTCTCTTTGGAAAATAGTTAAGCACTTCGGCAGTCCAAACCAGTTATATTACACGCCCTACCAGTCAATATCTGTATAATATATTTGTAGACCAATGTAGCAATCTACATTTTCCATGTGTATTGTTGTTGGCTACCGTACCTCAAATTCTATATACACATCTGTCTGATAAGGCGCGTACGCAGGGGGGGGTTGGTGGTGAAAGCCCCCCTCAAATTTGTTTTATGTGTGGGTTTTGGAGGAAACCCCTAATTTTTTTACTTTTTTTTATTAAAAAAATAAAAAAAATATATATATATATGCTAATGGGTGACCTAAAAGGATGACCTTACCCCCCCCCCCCCCCAACGGAACGAAATGTCGATCGGTCAAATTTTCAAATTTCGGGGAAAGAACAAAAAATGTCCCCCCCCCCCCCCCGCTTATTCAGCGGCTGGATGAGTCGTTGCGACATTTTCAGCGCGATTTTAAAAATGTATAACCCCCCCCCCCCCCCCCCTTCGAAAAAATCCTGCGTACTCGCCTGTGTGGGATACAAAAGAAGGGTATACTATTTGATCACCGCTTGGTTCAACTTCCATCACGTGTGTACAAAAACGTGTAGAGGTCTGCATTTTGTTTGAGGAGATTTGTTGGAATAACGAGGCGACTGTGGGTCAAGTGCATTCCGGCGTCTGTCGGATTCCGCATTTTTAAATGAAAACTTGTGAGTAGGATATTATAGCAAGATTAAAATTCAGGAGGAGGAGGAGGAGGGTACGATCAAGGAGGCAATAACACGAATTGAAGAGAAAGATGGCAACAAATTCCTTATCGTTCTTGGTGCTTGGTTGGTACAATTTCTCGAGGTAGGGACGATGAAGTCTTTCGCTGTCCTTCTTAGTCATATTGTCAGAGACCTTGAATCCACCACAGGAAGACTAGGGATGTACATTGGACTGTACCATGCAGTCACCGTGATGTCAGGTAATTAACAGACATAATTTGATTGATTCAATTGTCTTAAATATCTTAAACCCATAGCGTATTGAGAGAGAAAGTTGTGACATGCGCATTATCATTGTATGTATAGGAGGCGAACTGTTTGGAGCCTTTGATTACGTATATAGCTTACCCAATGGATACTGGTGTCTCTCATTTCCATAGGTTTATACCGGACATATCTGATTCCCATTGGGTAGTGAATTAATAATAAATTTCCCTGCCATGGGTGGAATTCGAACCTAAGAAAATTCATATCATTCACAAAGGGTGGAGGTGTGGTGGTTATAGTATAGTAGTAAACGTTCATTTGACTCTCGATCCAAGGGTCGAGGGTTCGAATCCCAGCCCAGCACTCACGCCTTTTGGCAAGACATAAATCCACATTTGTCACTCTCCACCCAGGTACTAAATGGTCACCTGACAGGATGTGTTATTTGAAATGCACTTTGCGCTGATTATGGCTTGCCTAAAGCCGGGGTAATAACAACGGAAACTTCGTTGGTAGCGCATAGGGATGTTATATCATAATGTGATATGCGCTATACAGCTACTAGTAGACTAGCCAAAAATAAAACAAGGATTTAGGTAAAGATTCCATGTCATTTGAGGATAATGAATGGCATCCATTCTCGAACTGTTGCAAAAAAAATCTGAACCAACAATAGCATTTGTAGTATTAAAAAGGCTATTCGCCAGGCACACAGTGTTATCTTATTGGATAGAATGGAACCATGTTTTTATCTCTATTACAGGTATTGTTGTAAAGACGCTTCTTGATCGGTATTCCCCTCGCTCCCTATCTATGCTTGGTGGATTGATAGGCTCTCTAGGCCTTATGATATGCTCTGAAGCTACAAACCTATCTACTTTGCAGTCTGTCTTTTTTTCTCAGGTAAGAGATTCTTTATAAGCTAAATAAACACGATTTTGCTTTAAACAAAAGAACGCGGCAGTTGATAATATGTGAAACGAATTGCCACTTGATATTAGATTTTCAGGGGATTTGGCGAAATTTAAACGCGGACTAAATAATTTTCCAAAGACGGAACAAGGTATTTCATATTCTGAAATTAATTCAACCAGGTGTATCATTCTTATATGTGTATCAATTTCTTTAGGTTTGAGCTAACGATTCAGCATTTTGTTGGTATACATACGTTCATTATTATTTTTTTTCATATTATGTAATGTCCCTAAACTTCCTTATTTCTGTTGTTTATTTTGCATATTAATACCCTGTTATTGTTTGTGTGTGTGTTTATATTTTGTTTTTTAAATTTGGTTTACCTCTTTATCAATTTGTTAATGTAACTTTGTAAAGGATCCCATTGAAAACCGATTTTTATAGAAAGGGGCCATCCTTTTTGAATAATTGAAATTGATGAATAAATGAGTAAATAGATCACATACTAAAACCTACAAGAGATTATCAGAAGGGCAATTCAATACCTATTTTACTATCCATTGAAATCGTGTCGGATCAGTGACATATAAATAAATCACCAGAAATGACGTTTGGCGCTCTTTGGTTCCTCCTTGGCCAACTGTGCGACGCCTCGTGTGCAAACGCTATGAGTGATTGACGATAACATCCTTTTTATGCAGGGCTTGGATTATCAATGGCCGTCTTCCCGGCCATGGTGTCAGTGATGTACGCTTTTGGGGACAGATACTTGTTGCCTTTCTCAGTCGGCTCATTGGGTGGCGGGATGGAATGATGATATTACCTCTGCTAACCCAGAAACTCCTGGAGGCCTACACCTTGGCGAGGTGCTCTCCTCATCCTCGGGGCAATAAACCTACACGTGGTTTTATCTGGAGCGTTTGTTTGAAAAATCCATATTGCAAAGCAAATCGCCACCTTCTCGATGTAATCTCCAAGAAACAACTCGGACTCGTGATGCCTCGTACAAGAAAGATTCTTCAACGAGCGATCTACAACGTAAGGGAAATGGCAACAGAGTGCAACACAACGCTTCACAAAGCGATTCATTGCCAATTCGGTGTTCCCGCAAGGCGGTGGAACTGTTTAGGGCTATTCGTCAAGGAGCGGGTATGGAGGTTTTCAGTGACTATCCTATAATCATGTATGCATTACTAGCTGCTTATCTTCATGGGATATCGTATGTTGTTGGACCGTCTTCGTTATTTCGAATGCAGAAGCGAAAGGCTTTGATGAATCAATTGCTGTGTTTCTCTCTCTTCTTGGTGGAATAGGAAACATCATAGGACGCATTATACCAGGACTCTTGAACTGTCTTAATAAGATATGTTTTCTTCAAGGAATTCATTTATAATTTTCGGTATCATTGGTGCGTTACCGCTTTGTTTGAATGGGATAGCGTCTCGTTTCTCACGCTATGCGTCTTTGCTACGCTCAGTGGTCTCGCCTTTGAGCGAAGACGATCGTCAAGAATACCACGGTGGTAGACGTAGTTCCGTCATCTTTTTCGCCAACGGTTCTTCCTGTCGCCATGATTTGTTCCGGGCTCGGTGAAATAACAGGTGGATGGTTGACAGGTAAGCTAGGAAATGAGAGAATAAGAATGGCCTGCGTACCTTAAATCAATGTTCCCCATTGCTAACCAACCTTTTTGGTAGTTTCTGCTAAGGTTTTAATCGAATTTTGATACATGAATCCACCAAGGATCTAATTACTTGGTATGGGGCTTGTCATTGTTCAATACTCCCCTGACCGTCAACAAAAAAAGTGGTAAATTAATTACTAGATCTTGCATAGGCTGGTCTTTCGTAGTTTGTATCTAGAGTAGGCATGTAGTTGAAACCACTCAATCCGTCTCCGTGGTCAAGTGGTTAGGGCATTAGTCCTACAGATCCAAATCAAGCTATTACTTAGGTGATTGCAATCACTTAAGTCGATTCGACAACTAATGGTCGTTACTTTCCTACTAAAAGCCATTTTAAAGCCCTTTCGTTATGAGGGAAGTTCTAAATAAGTATTGTCTTTCCAAATGCCGTTGGAATTTAACCTTTTCATTTTTGTTGGCCTGCAAATGGGACATAGTTCCTTATAGTCACATTTTGAAATGTGCTGTTATATAACATCAACGCCGGATCGAGTCTCTCACATTTGATTTTCTTTTATTCGATTCTACAGGACGAATATTTGACCTAACTGGTTCCATGGACACAGCTTTTTCTTTTCCTCGGATGTGTAGATATATTTAGCATCGTAGTTCTTTTGCTTAGCCTACTCCATGGAAAGATCCTTCACCTTAGATCATCATCTGAGAAGCATTGCAAGATAAACTCCGTAACTGAATGATGTTAAAAATATAGAAAATTATAGACACATAGCGTTGCTTTCTGTTTTTG
>JAVYIG010017706.1:0-24739 GCA_035222895.1 Strongylocentrotus droebachiensis | reverse complement strand
CCCGTGTATTTTGAGCGCTGCCTGTAAGGCGTTACATAACAATTAGTATGCGCATGTCATCAAAAAAAAAAAAAAATCGCATCAAAATTTGCATAAATTATCATTATTAATTACATTAAAATAACTTTTTTGTGTTAGAAAAGAAGTTTCATATGAATAATGAGTTTCAACATTCAAAAAGTGGAGTTTGACACGTTTTCTGTAAAATGCATAACATTAGCGCATTTTGCATAATTAATTAGGCTAACGACAAAAATTTGCATATTTGGAAAAAACTAATTATACCATCTTGTTCCTTACGTAAATATCTACAAACATGCGAATTTTCGTGTTCATCGGACAATCGACGACCGAGATCATCCTCCCCCCCCCCCCCCCCCCAGTCAGAGGGTGCTCAAAATAGCCCTATACAGTAAGGGTTAAAATACACTCCCACAAGAGGTTACTTTTTAGTGTTTTGTTTATCGGGTACCGAAATGTCCTATTCTACGCCAACGAGTAAATGTACTAAAATACTCAGTACTAAACTGGACAATCATCTTATTATTTCGATCTAGGGCTCGGATTCGCGATGACCGTCCTCCCCTCACAAGTGTCGGTTATATCTGCTTTTAAAGGCAATTACACGCTGCCGTTCTGTGTTAGCGCGATGGGTGGCGGTATAGGAATGATGGTGCTACCGCTCTGTACCCAGAAACTCTTAGAGATCTACGACTGGCGCGGAGCAATGCTCCTTCTTGGGGGACTCAATCTCCACACTGTGGTTTCAGGGGCATTTTTACAAGGAAAGGTGATGCAGAGAGTTTCCTCAAGAGACATATCGACTACAAATGATGAATCGATGTCGTCGGTGTCGGAGGATGCTGCACTAGCTGCGCTACCACTCCGATGTTGGGGCAATGTTCGGGCAATTGTTTTGATCGCCTACCACAAGTCAGGTGTTAGCGTCTTAGGAAAATATCCACAATTGATCTATATGATAATAGTATCGTACCTCCATGGAATTACGTACGCCGGTTGGACTATCTTATCTATCTAACGCAGAAGTAAAGGGTCTTCAAGAAGAAACTGCCGTTTTTCTGTCTGTTGTCGGCGGGATTGGAAACACAATTGGTCGTCTTCTACCAGGCGCCTTGAACTTTTTAAACAAAGACTTATTTTCTTCCAGAGTTTCGTTTCTAGCGCTTGGTGTCATTGGATCAGTGCCTCTTTGTTTGAACTCGGTAGCGACAAGCTTTCCAACGTTGTGCGTCTTTGCCAGCCTCAATGGCCTTGCGTTAGGAACAAAAGCTATTACTAAGAGCGCAGCATCGGTGGACGTCGTTCCAGAATTGTTTTCGTCGACGGCCCTAGCGTTCGCATTGGTGTGTTCGGGGATGGGTGAACTAACTGGTGGATGGGCGACAGGTAAGGTTATAATTATACTTTCAAACGAAAGAGGGAATGGTTTAACAGAGGCATAGGAAGAGGGGATAGCAAGAAGGGAGAAACAGCAAAATATAATGAAAAACTACTATGTTGACTTTCGGCTTGCGAGAGCAGAATTGGAATTGCACACATACAAATCCTCATAACATAGTGTGAATTTTTACAACGAGTCACCATAACACGTGTTGTGGCAATAGGAAAAGTGTAGGTCATCGACAAAAAATGCCTGCTAGGCAATGTTCTGTCTAAATCATTACTGGAAGTTTCACATTGAATTTACAATCAGTAATCCTGATGCGCAAACTATAACGAACATCCAACCAGAAAATTGGCTGAATAAGATTTTTAAAAAATGTATGATAATTATGTACTTTTCTCTATTGCCACATCACGTGGTGACACGTTATGAGTACGTTTTTTTTTTTTTGGGGGGGGGGGGGGGGGAGGGTCTCGAAATTTGAAAATTTGACATTTTGCTCCGTTGGGGGGGGGGGGTAAGGTCAACTTTTTTAGCTCAGCCATTGGTATAATTTTTTTATTTTTTTGTTTAAAATACACACATAAAAAATACCAAAGGGGGGGGTTAACCCCCCAAACCACCCCCCCCCCCCCTGTGTACGCGCCTGAGACAGGGGGTATGCCCCGGTACGTTCACACAAACATACGATATCTTGTTGGGTAGAGTGTATTATTGAGAGTAGCCATCCGTTTTAAATTTTAAGTATTGCTTTTCTGAGGATATTCACGGATACATATTGCATAATTCATCTTTCAAGATTTTTTCCCTCAAAAATCCTCTCTTATCCTCTTTGATTAGACAAAAGAATGTTAAACAAGGTACATGTAGTTTTTTGTACACGCTTGCAATATTTCAATTAATAGACAATGTCTTATAATATTCATTAGATTTAGTGGGTAAAAGGGGAACATATATGTTTAATATCTACCCAGCAAACATTCAAGTTCCCTTTTTGTGTAAAAACAGCTAATACTGTTTTGTTTAGTTTCGTTTTGAATGTATTTCTTCTTTTTTCTTGAAACGTCCAGGTAAAATCTGGGATGTAACAGGCTCCATGGATACAGCTTTTTTCTTTCTTGGATGTGTAGATATCGTGGGTGTCGTCATTCTGTTGCTGGGCATGATCCACGAGAAAATCATTCAATTGAAAAACAAGACCAATGGGGCATCAGGAAATTAATTTTAAGGTGTACGTACAATTTTCTATGGAATATTTATCTATTTATTTTATTTATTTATTTACACATATTTATAAAAATACACAAGATCAGAAATAAATCTCTTTTGCATCTTGGACCTGGTATTAAAAGCATCATATAAATGTATAATAAAGTAAAATACACAATACATCATAGTAATACAAAATATGGTAACATAACAATTCTAGGCCGTAACAAAAATGATTCTAAATATGAATAAAGGCTACATATAGCATTATCCACATAAATATAGTCGTATAAAAGTATGCAAATGTCAGGTTTCAGCTAAGAGGTTGGGGGTAATTACAATGGATTCGCTTTTTATTTTGTGGTACAATAATTTGAAAATATCCAGAGACTGAGCATTTTGAAAGTTAGTGGGTGACAGATTCCATAATTTAGCACCGGCATATAATGAAGGCTGACAACTTAGTTGAATGTTTAGTTTAGGCGGCACAACATTAGTCCATGTCTATTGAAATACTTTTCAATCTCATTGCATAAACTGGATAGGGCAAGACTGTGAACACATTGGTACATCAGTGTAGATAGCAAATAATCAGTCGATCCTCAATTATTTGCCAATATAGATATTTCGTCAGGTCAAGACCAGAGGTATTAATATAATCGTAATTACCGGTTACATGACGAGCTGGTCTTTTTTGAGTCTCAATAGGGGTTATTACGAAGAAAGGTCGGTATCCTCTTTAAATTACAGCACTTTGTCCCGAACCATATATTGATACTGTTGTATAAAGCTCTGATACAGCCACATAGTACATATGGCATCGAGGTTTGGGGTAGTACTTTTAAATCACACTTGAAGTGTTTATTTTATACTCAAAAGATGATTGTACGTGCTATAACTTTTCAGCCACATCGTTCGCATACGAGTGCACTGTTTCATGACCTCAATTTGTTGAATGTCTTTAAATTGCATAAATGATCTATTTGTACCTTTGTGTTTGATTTGATAAATGAAAGACTACCCCATTCCTTAAACATTATTGCAGTATGATACAACGTGAATATTCCACAAGACAAAAACGGGTCGACAACTACGTCTTCCTTTATTCAAAACAGACCAAGGAAATTCTTATGTTTCGTTTTGTTGCAAGTAATTTTTGGAATATGCTCCTACTGATCTAAGAATTGAGAGATCAAGAACCTCTTTTCGTAAAAAAAAAACTTTCAAAATTACTCTTGGGTGAAAACCACGAATTATAACCTTGTAATTATATACCGTAGATGTATATAGCAAACACTTTCGTTTTTTTATAATTGTAATATTATACACAAATCTTATTTATAGGATTTGGAAACACATTGTGAATTTTTCAATGAAATTTATTTCAGGTTTTAGATAAGGAGAGTTAGACTCGACTAGCATGTGCTATTTTACCATCGATCACAAACTCATTGTAAATAGTCATTTATTGTTTTACTTGACACTAAAATTACTTATAACTATTTACAAATATTTGTATAATGTACATGTATATCGCTGTAGAACATGTATTTTTATAACTCATGTCATGTATTGATGTTATATTGACATTGTCATTGTACATTTATATATATCTTTTGTTTCAATGTTTCAATGGTGGTGAATAAATAGATTCAATTCAATTCAATTCAATTCAATTTCAATTCATTTGGACAGTTACCCCAAACTGAGACACCGTAAGCAAGACAAGGTTAAACAGTAGATTTATATTTAGTATTCTACAGTGTCATGTTTAAGAATTTTCCTTATTTTCGAAGGCAATAAATCTTGTATGCAACTGGCTTACATATCTGTCTTGGATAATCATTCCATTTCAGGTTTTCATGAATAATGAAATGTATTTTGTAAATTAAGAGTAACATTATGAATATTTTCACCAGTAGATAACTACATCGTCAGCATAAATAGGGCATACTGCAATATTAAAGGGATAGTTGAATTCTTGTTTCAGACCGCAAATGCCTTCAAAGTGCATGGTTATTGCTCTTATTCTTATTAATGACAGTTTTGGTGCTCTTTTATGACCTAACATTGCTACGAAAGTAATTTTAGACCCCAAAATGTGTGGAAATTAGCCGATACGATCATACCAATTCAGCTCTCCTTTAAATCATGATCAACGCAGTCAAAGCATTTGGATATGTCAAGAAAGCATGACCCAATGAATTCCTTATTATCAAGGGCTTCAAGAAAATCATCAATTACACGGTGAAGCAGGTAAGTGTCGAGTGATGAGACAGAAATGCATACTGGTCTACATTTATCATATCGTGTTCTTTTAGATAGTTAAGTAACTGTAACTGCACTTCCTTCTTTATCATTTAAGATACGTGGCATACTACGGAAATAGGGCGACACTTAGTGATGTCATCTACGATACATTTCCCTTTATATACATGGGTAGGGCGGGCAGGGGCATCGCTAGACCATTTTCAGTGGGGGGGGGGGGCTGTAGAGGCCACCAATTAACGACAAATATATAGGATTTCTCGGTGACTTTCGTAACCTTTTCATTCGTTTTGATACAAAGTTCATTCAAATTCGCGAAATAAAGCTGCCGGCGTGTAAATTTCATTCAAAATAAAACTTTTTTCATTTGATTTACTTATTCGGTCAATGGATTTAGCACTTGTTTCATTTAATTTAACAACCGCTTACAAATGCGCAGTTTGCATTCATTTTCGTCGACAATGGCAAATCGGACGTCCGTACCATTCAATTTCACTTTGGGTCATTCTAAATAACAAAGTTTTCATTCATATTCGCCTATCTTTACAAACCTATGGTATTCATGGTATATGGACATGTTTCTTATCTAAATTAAACAAATCAGTTATATAACATGTCATTCAACGTGTATCAAACTCATAAATGATTGTGTAGTGTGATTGTGCTTGTTACTGTATATGTGATCGTGATTGTGATTCAGTGTGATGGTGATTCAGATTTTTGATGTGATTATGATTGTGATTGAACTGATACTCATAGATTGTTCTTAACATGTTCAATACAGACTAAATATAATTTACACAAATATAAATGGCTTCAAAGAGATTACGAACATCGAATAAATTATCAAAAACAAAAGAAAACAAAACATTACAAATATATCATTATATAGAGTTTTGATACCCCCCCCCCCCCCGCCCCCGCCACCACCATTATGGTACGCCACTCCAATAAATACAACCATAGTCTGTAAACACACTCTTTGCATGCACTTATATCATTGCATATTCATAAAAAGACACTCTTGCTTAGTTCCATGCTAATTCTATATTGATGTGACTAGGTTTTATCTACTTAACACATGATCGTTCAGTTGCTAAATAATGATGAATAGTGGCTATACATATACACCCATAGGGAGGACAAATAACATGTTTGTTGCTTACTAACCCATACAATTTGAAATGGATTTAGCATTGAACTAAGCTTGCGGGGTTCTTATGATCATACTGGGTAAGATTTACATGTTTAATTTGTCTGCAAAACGTGTGAAACTGTATGCAAAGAAACGAATTTGAATTCACGGAAGACGCTATTACGTAATCGCGAATTGTCTCGCTTTAAATTGAATGAAAGTTTTACGAAAAAGAAACACGTTTTAATTCGAATGAAAATGAAATGTTTTTGAATGATCGTTTTAGGAATTTAAATGCTAAAAAACGAATTTGAACGAAAAATAACAGCTGCGCTGACAGAATCGGCGAAATTGAATGGACATAAAATGAATTTGTGTGACCAACTTACGAAAGTGACCGAGAAATCCTATATTAATGCCAATGTGCCAATGTGTACAAATTTGACCCTATAAACCCGGGGCTGGGGGGTGGTAATTTTCCTATACCTGCGCAAGTGCCCATGGTCATTTTCGTCGACTTCATAAATGTAGTCAGCATCGTAGCTATATAAAATAAATGTGTAAACATAGAAATATACTAGTAGCACTTTGTGTGCAACGCAAGTTACCAACCAATCGATGTGGCGCGATCGATAAAGGCATTGCACTAGAAAAGAAGTATTCAATTCAATTCAATTCAATTTCGGTTTATTAATATCAACACAATGTACAATGCAGTAGTCCAGGGACCAATAATGCAATATTTACATAAAATGTGCATAAAAACAGGAATGATCATATAGATGTACAATAAAAATGATAAAAGATAAAGTTAACATTATTGTTCATACCTAAAGTTATATACATATACAAATAAATGATAATAGATGGATGAACAACCTACAACAGTAACTTGAAATATTGAACCAATAATTACAAGTACAAATAATCTTTAAATTAAAAAATTATTAAAAAAAAAAAAATATATATATACATTTATATATATAGAGATAGAGAGAGAGAGGAAATTATTATATTGCAATTGGTAACATGAGATCCATAGACTAAAATAGTATACATGCAGGTGTATCTGTTGTGTGACAGGTAAGGTCTGGGGTTCGATATTCGATGTGGCGTTTTTTGAACCCCACTTTTCTTTTGTTGATATTATATTAAGGTAGACAATGACATCTTACAATGATTTTTAATGATTGCTGGTGAAACTTCTGTATAGTTGTAGTCTCTCTCGAAGTCGTCACAGCGGATAAAAAGTCAAATTTTCTCATTTTCCCCGACGGCAGCGCAATTTTACCTACAAATCCCCCCCCCCCTTTAGCGATGCCCCTGAGTGCAAACTTCCAGGCACTAGGTATAACACTTTTTGTTTTTGTTTTGTTGTTGTAAATTTGTATATAATCATCAACCAGCAGCACAAAGCTGAAAGGGTAAATTTACAAAAGTACAGTTATGTATATAAATACATGTAAAATAGTATTACAAAGCATAGTAAATAAATCAGTAACATAATGACAATACAAACAAAGTTATTGTGCGTTCGTTTGTATACATTAAATGAAAGGATGTACTAGCAGGGGATATAAAAGAGCAGAGGAAGGTCACATGAAAGGGAGAGTGATAGAGCGAATGGGGTAGAAAGAGAGAGGATGGTTGAAAAGGGGAGGTACAATGAGAGAAAGAAAGAAAAAAAAGAGAGAGAGAGAGAGCAAGAGAGAGAGAGAGAGAGTGACCAGGGAATGAAATAAACATAATAAAATAATCATATTATTCCTAATTAACAAAACTACACATTGCCTGAATAAACAACCTATAAACATACATGTAATGCATGTATTAGATCACAATTCAGAGAAGTCAAATTTATGCGAGACTACTTTAATCATCATACAAGTCCCTGCAAGAAAAGGGAAGGTCAAAAGAAAGAGAGAAGTTTGATTAGAGAGAAAGAAATGAAGAGAGAGAGAGAGAGGAGGGAGAGAGAGGGAGAGAAAAAGAGAGAGAGGGAGAGAGGGAAAAACTACAAGTAAATATAACAACTGAAATACAACGAAAACCATATACATACACCATTGGATCAAGACATGCAAGCTGAAATAGTGATATAGATTTATTGACTTAAAATGAAGATACAAATCTTTCACCTCTTCCCAGAACTCCCTTCTCGTTAACCTAAATGCAAGAAAGAGCAAATATGATAATAAATGTCAAAGAAAGTGACAGCAGACTCATTTATTAAAAAAATAAACATCCAAAACATACGCTATCCATTCAGTATTATTCAATGAGAACGTTACCTTAAACAAGGGAAGCGAATGAAGTTAAGATTGAAATCATCATAGCAAAGATAATATAATAATTGTGCTAGATTTGGCACAGTTGAAGCGAAGTTACGTGATGGAGTGTTAACATTGATAATAAAAGAAAAAAAATTATCAAAACAAAATAGAAACAATTAGGTTGTTGTTTCCAATATAAGCGTTAATACAGTTGTGTATAAGCGTAATTTAAGTAATTTTGTTGCCATTCTCCAATGATAAAAATGAAATATAGATGTTGATGTTGATTATGATAATATTCCCCAACTTTTTTATTATCTAAATATTGTCAAGTACCCAATTGGAAATATCAGAAGACAGATGATTGGTATATGTGAGAAAGTTCTAGTGATCACATTTATCATAAATCATTCATGTCCGATCGAAAGTAAACTGTATTGCCACGATGCCTAAAGCATATCTATCTGCTGAATGACAGTGTTTAATAAAATATTAGTATAGGATTTCCCGGCCAAATTCGCGAGTTTGTCATTCGAATTCATTTACTTCGTATTTAAGTTAGCGCAGATCAGCTTTGCCATGCCAATTATCATTCAATTTTCCCGATTTTGTATTTAATTTAGGATTTTGGTCGAAGGATTTCATAGATCTGTCATTCAATTTAGAAACTGCTCAACTAGCATTCAAATTAATCGTCACTTGTCGAGGCGTCATTTTTATCATTCAAATTAACACCTGTCATTCGTATTCGAATTATTTTTATTCAAGTTAGGAATGTTAGGGGGAAGAAATGCAACACACGTTTACAGCTTTAAAAAAATGCAATTAAATACATGATTTGCTATTGGGGTCTTTTCTGTTATTCAATTTATTAATTTTGAGGACAAAGCATATGTTTGTAGTCAGACATTAGGCAAAGAAGGGGCGAAATCAAGGGATATGGATGGCATCTCTGAACGGACATGTTCATATACCCCGGAAAAGTGGGGACACGAAAACACCTACCCCAGTCACAATATTGTACCCTTCCTCCATAATGAAATTGTGATAAAATTATGATGAAACACAAGACAAACAACTTCCTTACATGAAAATTTACACAAATATTGAGACCATCAAGTCCGTAGATGTACAGTAAGTCTTTTTTTTTAACAATCAAACTTAAAGGCTGATGAATATCTGATAAATCTAAAAGTATATAAAGAGTATAAATGCAAGAAAATAAAATAGGATGAAATACACATGAAAAAACGATCTTGAAAGAAAAAGAATGAGCTATAAAAAGTGTTTAAAAAACGAGAAATGTATATTGACCATTAATTTTAGTGCACAAAGTGCTAATTTGAATGCTACAAATGAATTAGAATGCTAAAAGTACACCGTCGCGATGTCAGAAAATCGTGTTGCGCTAAATCGAATGACCAAATAGCGAAAGAAGCAATTTGTTCATCAATTGGAATGAAACATACATAGATTCTAACGAAAACTTCATAGATTTGAAATCTAGAAAAAGGAATATAAACCCGTGATATACCCGACAGCACTAAAACCGTCGAATTTGAACGCAAGACAAATGAATTTGAATGACAAACTCGCGAATTTGGCCGGGAAATCCTATATTAATAACAAAAAATTAGTAACGACCGCTACATTGTGAGAAATTCACTATTTACTGAATGATTTGAAGTAACCATACACACACGCAAATACCCCACACACACAATATATATATGGCAAAGTTCAAGCAAAGTTACGTGATACAGAGTTTATAGCACTTAGTATGCGTGGTAAGAGAAGGAACATAGTCATCCATACAATAGAAGTTGATCAAAACATTTATAAAATATTGATTGTGGTTTTCAATGAAAGGTTTTACATGCGTATTTGAGTAATTTTATTGCCATTATCCAATGTGATTTGACGTGGATGAATATAATATTAATGATAATGATGAAAACAATTATGATCATACTGATGATAATAATGGTGATGGTGATAATGTTAATCAATAATGGTCACATTATCAAATCAATTCATGTATGGTGTCCCCGGCCCCCCTACTCCGGGGTCGGAATGACCGCATGCGTGTTACCAAAATGTCCGGTAAAGGGATACTTTTCCCGCACCAAAGTCCGGCTCGTACATACACAAAATTGACTTTACACACCGGACTTAAGGGTTGTTTTCAAAAGGAGGGAACACGAATATGCGTACCGTAAATAACACTGAGTGGGGGGGGGGGGGATGGTGTCCATCTAAAAGTCTATTACCATTCCGTTCAAATATTTGCATGATTGGAAGGGAATATACTTAAACCATATTCCTCTGTATACCATACAGTCATTAAATTCTAAATCCTTGACATGCAAACGGGATACTACAATTAATACTGAATTCACTTAGTCATTCATGGTCATAGGCACAAGTAGAGCTCTGGAACTGCCGTTAGACACACGAGCGAAACAGTGCATTTTTTGTTTTATGAGATGGGTCGGCAATACATTCTTACAATGTAGTCTAGATCTAGAAGATAGATAAATGATTGATCTAGATCTAAGTTAGATCTAGGCCTAGAATATTCTAACTTCAGGGGCGGATCTAGCTTTTTTCCAAGGGGGGGGGGGGGGAGGTTGATCCAGTGGCGGATCCAGGATTTTCCAAAAATCGCACCGTTTTACTGTTTTACTTTTTTTCCACTTGGCCGCCCGAAGGGGGGAGGGTTAAACCGCCGAAACCCCTCCCTTAGATCCGCCCCTGAACTTTAGATCTATATACATTAGGCTACTCTGCAAAAGTAAAAGATTGAATTAAACGCGAAAGTGATATCGGCAGGTATCGAGCGTGTTTTATCAACTTTTAATGGAAGCCTTGGATGGTCCTATTTTTCGAGATAGGGACTTTGAAAACGACGCAAACTTAAAGGTACGAAAACAACAATCCAGGAGGACTTAACTACAAAAAACCAAGAACTCTACACAAAAACATTCAAGTGCAAGGATGTTCTGGCTTCTTGGACTAGTGATGGGCGAATCTTTGCCCTCGTCAAGGCGACCGATGGCAAGGAGGTACGAAAACTTATCACTTGTACCCATGATCTCGATATCCTGTCCAAAGCGAACTGAAAGCATAGTGATTCAAATAGAGTTAATTGCATCCTCAACACACGTCCCTGATCATGTCTTTTTATAGCCTAAGTTTTACTATTGTATTTTTTAAATTTATTCTTTCTTTATCAAACAGTTTTAGCTAAATTAATTAATTATTTAGTTATCTCTTTATAACCCTTCATTTTTTTACTCATTATTGTTACATATGTGTGTTTTTGTAATGTCAGTTGTAAATGTTTATTTTATATGTAACAGGCAAACAATTACCAAAAGTATCAAACTTATACATGTGCCAAAATATCTGTATCCTTATATCGTTAACTGAATAATACAAGGGATAATACTTCTCTGGGATATTTACAGTTTGAATCTAAATATTTTTTACCTAATGAATTTGATGATTATGTTAATTCTTGTGATGGAAATGGTATGTTTTCTATCGCACATTTTAATTGTAGAAGTTTGAAGAGAAATTTCGAAAATATGAGTAATTTTTTGAAATGTTTTACACATACATTTTCACTCATTGGATTAACAGAAACATGGTTAACCAATACAGATACACCCCTTTTAGAATTGCCAAATTATATTTTTATTACAAACAACCGTCAAAACAAGTGTGGTGGAGGAGTAGGTATTTACCTTAACAATTGTTTAAAATTTAAAAGACGAGAAGACTTAGAGATATTGAATGACTGTGTAGAAACGATTTGTGCTGAAATTTATTGTCATAATAACAATGTTGTTATTATTGTAGTATATAGACCTCCAAGTAAACCATTATCAACATTTTTGGAAGGTGTTGAACTAATAATGCATAAAATATTGAATGAGAAGAAAGAATGTTACTTTCTTGGTGATTTTAATGTTGACCTACTTTCTTCAAGTCCATCTGTCAGTACTTTTGTTGATTTATTTACGTCATACTCTTTTTTACCTGTGATATCAAAACCAACCAGAATTACACCTCACTCTGCAACCCTCCTCGACAATATATTTACAAACGAATCTGATAATGTTATTAAGTCAGGTATACTTATTTCTGATGTCAGCGATCACTTACCAATTTTTTTAATCATTGATTGCGATTTTGTGAATGAAATAATAAGTTATGTAACATTTAAACGTAAGATTGACGATGATTCCATTGTAAGATTTTGTATACTTTTACGTAATCAAAATTGGGAAGAAGTTTATAAATCAAATGATGTTGATCAGAAATTTAGTACATTTCTTGATCAATATATTTTACTTTATAATGCATGTTTTCCATTGAAAAAAACTGTGCAAAAAAGAAAAAAAAGTGATAAACCATGGTTTAATGCATCTTTGAAGAAAAAATGCAAAAAAAAATATAAATTGTATCATAGGTTTATAACTAATCCTACTCCTCATAGGGAAGCTAAATTTAAATGTTATAGAAATGTTGTAAACGATGAAATACGAAAATGTAAACGTGATTATTATAATAATAAATTTAATAGTTGTAAAGGAAATATCCATAAGACCTGGAAAGCTATAAATGATGTTTTGAAGAAATCTAATGGCAAGAAACAATGTCAAACTATATTGTATAATGGTGAATCAACTGATGATAAAAATGTAATTGTTAATTGTTTCAATGAATATTTTGGTACTGTTGGCACTAAAATTGCTGATAACTTGCCGAATTTGAATGTCGATTTTAACAGTTTTTTAAATAATGTAAATTACTCTCAATCAATGTTCTGTGAATCCATAACATTTGCAGAAATTTTAGATATTGTAAAAAAAATTAAGGATAATGCAAGTCCAGGTGACGACGACATTAATACAAAAGTTTTTAAAAAATCTATCTGTTTTGTTTTAAAACCATTGTGCAATATTTTTAATCTCTCTTTAGATCAAGGAGTGTTTCCTCATAGACTTAAGATTGCTAAAGTTATACCAGTTTTTAAAAAGGGGGATCGAGCCCAATTATCTAATTATAGACCAATTTCGCTTTTATCAATTTTTTCCAAGACTTTCGAAAAACTTGTTTATAAGAGACTTATTTCATATATTGATCAAAATCAGATTTTATACAAAAGACAGTTTGGATTCAGAAAAGGTTATTCGACATATATGGCTCTTGTAGAATTAACTAACAAAATATCTCAAGTATTCGAGGAAAAGAAATTTCTTATTGGTATATTTTTAGATTTATCGAAAGCATTCGACAGCATTAATCACGAAATACTTTTAAACAAAATGGAACGCTATGGTATAAGAGGTACACCCCTAAAATGGTTTCGGAGTTATGTCAGTGATCGTAAACAATATACATTTATAGACAACCACAAATCTGATTTATGTAATATATCTGTTGGTGTGCCCCAGGGATCCGTTTTGGGGCCCCTATTATTTCTATTGTTTATAAATGATCTTCAATTTATTAGTGATGTATTATACTCAATTATCTTTGCCGATGACACAAGTCTCTTTATTTCAGGTAATGATGTAGCAGAAGTTAATAATGTATTGAACGTAGAAATGAAAAATGTTACTAAGTGGTTCTCTGCTAATCGATTGGCTGTAAATATTGATAAAACTTGTTACATGATATTCAAACCTAAGAATAAGTTCATTAATGAAGACTTAATACAAATATTTATTGGAGATTGCTTAATACAACAAGTTAAACAAACAAAATTTTTAGGAGTTACAATTGATGATAAAATAACATGGAAATTACATATCGATGACATTTGTGCAAAAATTTCTCAAGCCGTAGGGGTAATGAATAGATTAAGAAGTGTTGTTCCTATGAGGATTCTTTTAACTCTGTATTACACAATGATTTTACCTTATTTATCATATTGCAATATTGTATGGGGTAACAGTGCACTGTATCTTAGAAATAGAATTGGAGTACTCCAGAAACGTGCAATACGTGTTATTTGCAATTCACAACCTCTTGCCCACACAACCCCTTTATTTCAGCAGCTGAGTATTTTAAAAGTGGATCAAATGTGTAGTTTGCAAATTGCAATTTTTATGTACTCTTTTTTTAAGAACATTTTACCAGATAGTTTTAATAATTATTTCACTTCAAATTGTACAATTCATAGCCATAGTACCAGAAATTCAAATCACTTAAGATTACCGTTATATAAATATAGTTTCTCTCAAACAACAATTTCTTACACTGGTGTAAAATCCTGGAATTCAATACCAGTAGAGATTAAGAACAGTCCGACACTTTCTAATTTTAAACGTAAATTTAAACTGTATATTTTACATAAAAACAATTCACAAACTTATAGTGGTACAATATAATTTTTTGTTTGCCTGTCTAATTTACCAACTTAATTTTGTTTTATCATGTACTGTACGTCGCTTTTGTTTGTGGGCTTTTGGTTTGTTTTTGTTTTTGGTTTGTTTTTATATATAAAATATCTAATATTGTTCTGGGGACTAGCCTCGACAGGCCCCTGGCCTTTGTTGGTTCCCCCACATGTTTTTTATATACATGTATTTAGTTGTTTTTAGATTTTGTTCGCTATTTGTTTCTCTTAATATTATTGTTTGTTAATACTGTATTTTTTATATGTCTGAACATGTATGTATACTTGTTGTTTTTTATGAACATGTGGAAAATAAACTTGAACTTGAACTTGAACTTGAAATCGTTTTCTGTTCTCGTCAACCACATCGTGAAAGACGTTGACACGACAACAAGTCACCTTGGGCTGTTCATGGGGATATTCCATGCAGGCATTTTCATATTTGGTAAGACATCAGGCAAAAAGTAATAATAATTCCCAGTTTCTCGTGCCCTGCTTTTCCCCTCTTTTCGACTCGCCTCATTGATGTAGTTGATGTCAATCACAGTGTTAACACATAGTGCACCACAGTGTACCACATAGTCAAACACACTGTGGCATGTAGTTGCCACCACAGTGTGGTAAGCACTACATAGTACACCATAGCGTTACCACATGTCCCAAAATCACATGTGCCCCACACTATGGTATCACATAATCTACCACAATGTGGTATACCATAGCGTTACCACACTGTGATACGCACCACATAGTACACCACAGCATTACCACATGTCCTAGAATCACATGTGCCCCATACTGTGGTATCACATAATCTACCACAATGTGGTATATCCCAGCGTTACCACACTGTGATACGCACCACACAGTACACCACAGCGTTACCACGTGTCCCAAAATCACATGTGGCCCACATGTAGTAGCACGCTCTGGGATCAAACAAATAATTACCACAACCACACTGTGGCATATACCGCATAGTCTGATACTGTGGCCTCCACCACATAGTCTACCACACCTTTCAGATAAGAAATTAATTAGTAATTTACGTAAGTAACAATTATACTGATTTTGTCAATGACAACAATTAACACAGTATCACTGATTCATCTGCAATTTTCAATGTAAAGGCATTGGTATTAAGTAGACTTGTTTATTTTAGTGAATCATTGGTTTTCCATATACTTGTATTTTATTGATTATATTTTAGTTCATAATTAATATTTCCCTAATTTACGTTTAATTGTATGTAATTTATACAAAGTATTAGAATGTCTTAATAATTGGCAATTTATGTTTTGTATTATTTTCGAAATGAATGGCATATAACTAAATCATCAGTAATTTAGAAATATGCTTTATATTCATATAAGTTGTATAAAAACATAAATCTGCACGCACCCTATATTTATTATGCAAATTAAGTGGTGTCAACTGGTTCAAATGAAAATATGCCCACGGACCAGTTTAATATCAACTGGTGAAAATGGAGATATGCCAACAACCAGGTATCAACTGGTTTAACTGGAAATAAGCCCACAGACTATGTGGATATTACTTTGGGTTCTAGGACAATTACCCCCTGGGAAATCACCCCCCGGAAAATTACCCCCCAGAAAATTACCCCCCAGAAAATTACCCCCGGAAAACTACCCCCAAGGACAATTACCCCCTGGAATATTACCCCCGGAGAAATACCCCCAGAGGACAACTACCCCCAAGGACAATTACCCCTCGGAAAATTACCCCCCGGAGAATTACCCCCCGAGGACAATTACCCCCCGAGGACAACTTCCCCCCGGGGACAATTACCCCCTAGGACAATTACCCCCCGATGACAATTAACCCCTAGGACAATTACCCCCCGGGGACAATTAACCCCCGAGGACAATTACCCCCCGATGACAACTATCCCCGAGGATAACTACCCCCGATTATAATTACCTCCCGAGGACAATTCCCCCGATGACAATTACCCCCCAAGGACAACTATCCCCGTGGACAATCATGTTTCAATAGCAAAAGACGATCTGACCCATTGAGAGATGGCTACGAGCCCATAAGATCCCCTGCATGAACCCAAATAATATAACTCAAATACTATAGCACGTTGTCTTCCTAATTACTACACATTTCCCTTTTATTATAATTTATGCAACGCCAGTGCGGTTGCTAATTTCCACGAAGGATGTAAGTTTTAGGTAATTGTCCAGCGCTTTTCAAAATGCATAGAAATACATTTCTCTGGAGCAGCGTTATTTTAACTTTTTGTTTAATAGTCACGGTACCCTTTTAAGAAATGAAAAGTTTCTCCCAAAACACTAGAAACTATTTAAAGTACTGTATGCGGGCACCTTGCCGCCGAATGTACATAAATAAAAAGTGATATATTCGGTCATGACCTCGATACACGAATATGAGGATATTCGGGCCTCTCGTTGCTCTTATTTGCCTTGCTGTCAAAATATTGTCAGCGAGTGAGGAAGGAAGACACTTTAGTATCTTCAAAATTTTATTTTCTCATATAATTACATATTTTAACCGTTTCTGGTATTTTTTTCGTTTTCCAAATCATTCTCTTGCGGTATCCCGGTTGAAAATCAGATGAATTACCAGAGAGCGGATATTTATTTTCTTTTGACATGGCACCGTACATATAACTTGAAGGCAATTTATATTTCAAAATAATTTAACGTATAAGAAAACATATCAAACTTCAGCATGACAACTTAAATAAATAGATTACGTGAATAAAACCTTAATTATGGATCATGGCATGGATGAGGGCCCATTATACATACAAAGACAAATACACGATCAGCTGATTAAAAAAGTTACAGAGGATGCATAAAGATAATCTTACATCCTAATTTCTTGGTTGTGCCATTGATGGTGAGAGAGGCTATAACGGGTACTCATCTGCGCGCAATGTATTGTTCAATTTCTTAGAAATGTAATTTCTTTTCTTTACTCGGTAGCAAAACTACAGGGGAATTCGGCAACCTCCACCTCCCCCCCCCCCCTCATATCAAATTGAATAATTTGTAAAGACTGAAATGAACTTATAAATATAAATAACAAAGAAATGAAGGTTTATGCAATTTTCTGTAAATAGCAATTTGGAGAGAAGCTTGCGTCATACGTCACAGTATTATACATTCCTCGGGGGTGATTGTCATTGGGGGTAGTTGTCCTCCAGGGGTTATTGTCCTGGGGGGTAGTTGTCCTTGGGGGTAGTTTACCTGGGGGATAGTTGTCCTCGAGGGTAATAATAATAATAATAATAATAACTAGAAATTTAATTCGTCACGAAAACGAATAAGGTGGTCTGTCTTCAAGTCTTATAAAAGATTATAATATTTACTATATTGAAAAAGGGAGAAGTTATATAGATATGTAAACAATGATGATTATGATGATGATCTTGATAGTAATGATTATGATGATGATGATCATGATGATGTTGATGAGGATGATTATCATCATTATGATAATGATGATGATCATGATCATGAGCGTGATTCTGACATCTTATCGGAAAAATGAGGGGTGATTTAGATAACATATAGTCTCAGCGACAACATACTAAAATTTGGGAGAAAACTGTTTAATAACAACCGAGATACTGGTCAAAACACATGGTCATGCAGATTCATGTTTTGACAAAAGTGACCTCCTATAGACATAACACGCAAATATGACAAATTATGCATTGTCGCCTTTAATCGAATATTTTACTATGATGACGTCATCTAAATGGAAAATAATTGATATATTTATAATAGATAAATATCTCAGCTACAACATATCAAAATCTGGGAGAAAATTGATCACCGATAAGTGAGATAATCTCAATTAAACAAAGACAAAAATGACGTCATCAACAAAATACATTTTGTTGAGTTTACATGTCAATATGATGACTTTGTTACACTTTGTACGAGTCAGGGTGGTATGAAATCATATCTCCAACTCATGCTTTCTCCAACCATGATATAAAAATTGGGGGCAATGGACTATCTGAAGAGCTATTTCGAGTTTTAAAATGGCATGTTTTTGATCAAATTTGCATTCTATTGCCCATAGCAGCACGCGCGGATTTTGAACTTTGACACACGCTCACGGCCTTATGAAATATGAAGAGTGACTGAAATTAATGTAAATTGTCGATTACGTTAGGAGGAATCCAAATCATGTAAACATTTAGAATTTGACCTTTTCCGCGCGCTGTGAGCGCGCACAACGCACGCGGGGACACGTACGGACGGAAAATTTTGAAATGCTTCAAATGACCTGATTCGTACTCTCGTTTAATAGTTGAGTGATTTTGAGCAATTTTAAATTTTGACGCGCGCGTTTGCGCGCGTCATGACCTTTATTTGACCTTTGATGACACGATCCGTTGACCCTTAACCTGAAGTATATGTGATATGAATATGAATGAACTTTGAGTACGCATCATGAAGATATGATGGATAATGTGATTTCACAAAATGGCGCCTGGATGACGTCACGATAATTTGATGACCTTGAAAATGTTCCTGTCACGTTTCATGATGATTACCTATGACTGTGTTAAAATTGAGAGAAATTGGGTGGATGGATATTGAGAAATCGGTTGCGCAAAAAAGTGGAGAAATAAATAAAAATAAATAATAAACTAGATTTGCAATACTTGTTTGGAACAAGTATATGTGGGTTGATCCAACAAAAAAATTAGACAAAATAAAGGGCACATTTTATATATCTTATTGTCTTAGCTACAACATACTCGAAGTTCAGCGTAAACGAAGGTAAAATGACGTAGATATTGCTCGCGAAAGACGGGAATGAAGAATCGAGTTTTGAGAAAAGGTCATGTCCCATAGAGAATACACGCAACATGTGAAAAATTGACATGCCTCCTTTAATCGCCCAAATACGCCATGATGCTTTTGTCAAAATGAACAATTGTGACAACATTTGTAGAAAGTTGTCTCAGCTAGAACATATCATAATTTGTAAGAAAAATCGATCAATATTTACAGAGATACAATCAATTTTCTAAAAATATGCTGACATCATAATATGCAAATTGAAATTATGAGTTCGGAGGCCATTATGATGACGTCATGAGTTAATTGAGGGTCAAATGAGACATCAAAAAAATATCTCCGAATCATACTCTATTAAAATATGAAAACAAATTGGGGTCACCTTGCATCCTAAAGAGCTAAAGTTATTTTGCTAACAAAAAAGTGGTTAGAAATAAGAAAAATATTTAATAAATAATAAAGGCAATTCTTACGAAATTATAAGGTGGTCTGTACAATTTACAGCCCACCTGATAATAAATAAATAAATAAAGCAATTCTAACGAAATTATAAGGTGGTCTGTACGATATACAGCCCACCTGATAATAAAGGCAACTTTAACAAAATTATAAGGTGGTCTGTATTAGATACTGCCCACTTAATAATAAAGGCAATTCTAACAAAATTATAAGGTGGTCTGTATTAGATACAGCCCACCTATTAAATAAATAAAGGTAATTCTAACGAAATTATAAGGTGGTCTGTACGATGTACAGCCCACCTGATGAATACATAAATAATAAAGGCAATTCTAACGAAATTATAAGGTGGTCTGTACGCAGGCGCGTACACAGGGGGGTAGAATGGTATTTTGGTATTTTCAGGTGGGCTATATCTAATACAGACCACCTTATATTTTTGTTAAAATTGCCTTTATTATTATTTATCAGGTGGGCTGTATATAATACAGAACACATTATGTTTTCGTTAGAATATTTTTCTTATTTCGACCCACTTTTTTGTTAGCAGGATAACTTGAAAATGGCTCCATCAATTGCATTGAAATTTGGCACACATATTTATTGGCATGAGGAAAGAGCACAATAAGGTTTTCAACCTTGACATTGACTGATAACGTCATCTAGGCGCCATTTTGTGAAAATCAACATATGATCATTATCTTCATAACGGAAAGTTTTTTCTCATTTATATTTATCATGATCAAGTTCAATATCAGTCCGGTCAATTTCACGTCCAAAAACGCGCGCGTACGCCATTATTAACAATGGCATTTTATAAAGAGTCGCGCGCACGCGCATGCGCGCGCGTTTTCGTTTGTCACGGCCGAACGCAAAATAATTCCTCCAGGGTATCTTTTGACACAGTATTCCTCATATTTTTCCGAACAATTTGATACCATGTTTATCTCCTTACGACCATTATTAAGGGAATGAGCGTCCGTTCAAGATAAATGTCCGTGTGCGTGAACTCTTGTAATACATAGCATATATGGGCAACAACATGCCTATATAAAACCCTTATGGCTCTTTGGGATGCACGGGAACCCTCAATTTGTGTTCATATTCGGATAGAGTATGAGTGGGAGATGTGATTTCGTGTCTCATTTGGCCATTAGGTATATCGTGTCATCATCATATTGACCTTGGAACTCAAAATACGAATTTGCATATTATGACGTCAGCATATTTATGGAAAATTGATTGTATCTCTGTAAATATTGATCGATTTTCTTCATAATTTCGATATGTTGTAGCTAAGACAATTCTCTACAAGCTCTATGATCACTTTTTTTTTCAATTTGATGACGTCATCAGAGTGAAAACTTCGATTAAAGGCCTCATGTCAGAAATGTCATAATTTGCGTGTTATGACTATAGGAGGTGAATTTCGTTCACGTCATGAATCTACATGATATTGTTTTTTAAGAATTTTTATGCAGTATCTCGCTTATTTTTGCTCTATTTTGTTTTCAAATTTTAGTTGACCAGCCCACCTATACTTGGTCCAAACAAGTATTACATGTCTAGTTTATTTATTTATCAGGTGGGCTGTACATCGTACAGACCACCTTATAATTTCGTTAGAATTGCCTTTATTTATTTATTATCAGGTGGGCTGTATATCGTACAGACCACCTTATAATTTCGTTAGAATTGCCTTTATTATTTATTTATTATTATCAGGTGGGCTGTATAACGTACAGACCACCTTATAATTTCGTTAACTTTATTTATTTATTTATTTATCAGGTGGGCTGTATCTAATACAGACCACCTTATAATTTTGTTAAAATTGCCTTTATTATTATTATTTATTTATTTATTTATTTATTTTTCTTATTTTGAACCACTTTTTTGTTAACAAGATAACTTTAAAATGGTTCAATCAAATAACTTGAAATTTGGCACACATATGTATAGGCATATGAACATTTAACCTTGACTTTGACTAATGACGTCATCTAGGCGCCATTTTGTGAAATTTTCTGAAAATAAACTCTTGATCATATCTTCATAACCAAAGATTATTTCTCATTCATTTTTATCATGATCAAGGTCAATATCAGTCCGGTCAATTTCAGCTAAAAAAACGCGCGCGTGCGCATACGTCCGCGCGTCAATACGCGCGCAAAAATTTTAAATGCTCAAATTCGTCTCAAATTCATTTTGCATACGTTTCAGGTCATTTAAGCATTTTATAAAAAAATCGCGCACACGCGCATGCGCGCGCGTTTTCGCGCGTAAAACTATTACACAACATAGAAAAGAAGTTTGGCATGCCAGGCACCCATACAATGGAATGCAGTGGAGAATGCAATGAAGCTTGGAGCGGTTTTTGTAGGCTCGCATGGTTTTCTTTGTCTAAGTATAATGGGCGCACACTCCCGATTTCGTCAAGATTCTTTTCCCTACCTGAATTTATTTTGATAGAGAACAGGGAATCAAAAAGGGGAATCCCCTCGAAAATTAACTCTAAGAATACCAGGCAAGATAATGTATAGGGTTTACGTGTAGGGTCTGTATGGAAGAGATTTAATGGCACAGTGTGGGTTAACAGTGCGAAATTGTGCGTGAAATCAAATACCAATCATGCAAAAATACTCTATTGATGTACGATAGACTTGAAAGGTGAAGCTTACCAATGGAATAGATTTGAAGGTACTATATCCCATTTGCAGACCAAAACAAAATGAAAAAGTTAAATTCCAACGGCGTTTGAAAGATAATACTAATTTAGAACTTCCTTTAAAAAAGGGGGGCTTGAACATGCCTTTAAGTGGGAAAAATGACTTTTAGTTGTCGAATCGACTTAAGAGCTATAGAGTCAGTAAGTAACAGTCTGATTTTCAGACCATTGTAACCGAATGGTCGTACGTTTTATGCTGCGCAAAGATTCATTCAGTTCAATTTTGTCCATTTCAAAGAGTGATGTAGACAAATGCTCATGTAATCTTTACAGCTCATTTTATGTATGTTATTACCAAAGAAGAAAAAAAAGCCAGTCAGTCACGCAATAGTGTCTGACAGTGAAGTCTAACAAGTAAACGGGTTTCCTTGCATAATTTGCATTTTAGGACACTGACAATGTTCAAATTTCGCAGATAGGACATACATGAAATATTCATAATTCCTGCACAGTTCAACAGAATTTGATGTTGGCTGCAAAAGGGACATAGTATCTTTAATGTTGGTAAAAAGTGTCTGTGAATTTACGAACTTGACTTTTTTATTGTAAGTAATGTTTGCATCATATAAGTGAGATATGTGCTCCCAGTGGATGCCGGTTGTGTTTTACTTGCTCTCCGAATATTCCTTAATTTCTCGTTTTCTATCTTATTTTTTGGACAACATTTTCAGGCAATTGCATTTTGATGTATAAGGGCAGTTGCTGGACACGGAACAGTTGTCATATTTCGGCGCAGAACGTAAGATCATTCCGAATTTGAGTGTGAGTTTTTGGTTTGAAGTCTTCCATTGAACATGCATATACATGCCCACACATGTTATTGGAAGCATTACTGCACTGACTTTAAATTTTGAATTTGCATGTGAATGACATAACGTTTTTGTGACAATGGGGATACACTGGAAGCAAAGGATGGGCTTTCACATTGCCTGCATTCTTCTCTTCTTGGGATTGGTAGTAGCTATTATCATTAATTCAAAAGAACTCCCCACTACCAAGTCGTTGGTGAATGTAGCTCGTGGGTTGCCTGGCAACCATAGACGATACTTGAAATCCTGTATTTCATACTACAGTAACTCTACCGCTTATTTTAACATTGAGATTATGTGTTGTGGTGATGTCAAGTCGAACCCAGGTCCTCTTGAAATAAGCTATTTGAAGCTCGACCTATCAGCCAGTCTGTTAATCGTACCTATTCTACTTCGTCTCTGCTAGATATTCGGGCTTCTGCTCATGTGCCTAATAGGCTCCCTGCCCCCGTTTGGAAACGAATTAATGACTTGGGAATTTGCCGAAAACCTCCAACCCACAGAGGTGTCCGTTCTGGTACAAAAAAACAACGTAGAATCACAGTGCTCTTATCAAAGAAGAGAAACACGAATTGCCATCAGTCCGAGGTTAATAACCAAAATTTGATAAGAGTAAAGATAAATAAATGGAACACACCTACACTAATGAACACGAATGCCAGATCGTTAATCCCGAAACTTGATGAGCTATCAGTTATTTTATTAAACAAGAAAGTGGATGTATGCTGTATTACTGAAACCTGGTGTCAATCTACTATTCCAGACTGTTCGTTAACTATCGATAATTATCACCCCCCGATCCGTTGTAACAGGGACCATACCACTGGTGGTGGGGTCGCTTGTTATATCCATACATCTGTGCCCTTTAGTGTGCTTTCTGAATTGTCGGAAAATCAAGTAGAATCGATATAGATCAAGATGCAACCAAAGCGCTTACCAAGACGGTTTAACCCAATCATTCTAGGTACTTTGTTTCTTCCGCACAACTCTAAAATTGAACATGACCAAATGTTGCATCATATTTATTCTTCCTTGGACAGTATTTTATGCAGATACCCTAGCGCAGGTATCATCCTGATGGGTGACTTCAATCACATGCCTGATGTATACTTGAAACGAAATTACAAATTAAAACAAATAGTGAAGAAGCCTACACGTCAGGGAGCAAAACTTGATCTAATCTACACCAATATGGCTGAATACTATAATGACCCTGAAATAGAAGCT
>JAVYIG010017705.1:0-24744 GCA_035222895.1 Strongylocentrotus droebachiensis | reverse complement strand
TGAGCACCTTGTATGGTGGACATGTGCGTTGTGAAATAATTATTATATTCTTACCCAATGAACCTTCCCAGGAGCTATCTAAAAGCCCATAGGAACACAGATCTTCGGCCTTGTAGGCCTTTGGTCCCACGAACCATACCAGAATTCAACTCAATTCAATTCAATTAAAATTTATTCGTCCAAAATAAATATATGGAAATGTTACATGGGATTGTTTTTTACAAAGCGATAAAGATGCATATATAAACAACAAAAGAGTAATAATCTTAAGTAATTAAGTGATGATTATACATAGAAGTTAAGACAGACAAGGGCATTGGAATAAAATGAAACATAGCATGATTAATAATATATTAATAACATAATATAGAGGTGAGAGTCGTGCACAAAATATGAAAGCAGTAAAAGAAGAAAAGGAAATGGAGATAGGAGTAAAAGATAGGACACATATGAGAAAAGAGATAGAGAGAGAGAGAGAGAGAGAAAGTATGTATGTGTGTGTCTGTTTCGCTTAAAATGCGAAATTGTTTAACTCTAAAGGGTCACGGGGTATATACCCCCCCCCCCCCCGGCCTTGTCAATTCACACCCTCGAATTGTGACTGTCGAACAACGTTTTCTACCGGGGTGTCGCGAGAGCATTTACATTTTATTAAAAATATATTTTGGAATAACGTAAACTTCATGAATACAAAGTATTAGAAACCGCAAGATGCCAACATTTCCATGTTTATCACTTTGGGTATTTTTATGAGGAAATAATATTTCAGAGATATTGAAGTGTATTTTCCTCGCTCGCTTCTCTCGCTCACAAAATTTAAAAGCGGGATAGTTTCGGACAGCGAGGTTTATGAACATGCCCATATGAGAATAAATATGAGGACATTTGGGCACTTCGACGCCCGAATATCCTCACGATTCGGGCACCATTGCTCCCGATTCCATCATTAATTATTGTATTTTATATCGAAATCGAATTTATACCATGACAAAGTGTTTTTTTTAATCCTCGTTCGCTTCACTTCTCGCTAAATTGAAAAATTAGGATGATTCCTGACAACGAGATGATCGCATATATAATGTTATATCTTATCTAGTGTATATTGATGGCTAAATAACAACATTGCCATTATATTAATATAAGTGAAATTTGTTAATGAAAATAAAATTACAACTTAAATATTAATTTATGACCAGCTTGGGTTATAAGCGTTGAAATAGAAAAAAAAATGAACATAAACACAATATTGAATCATTACATGAGGTTCGACATGGTCTATATAGTAATATAGAAATACAGTTATCTGCAATTATATATATATATATATATATATATACGTATATATATATATATATATATATAACTTCTCTGATCTCACAATACTAAAAAAAACATCGCATTAAATACTTTATATACAAACACGTCATCCGGTGGCATCAAAACAGATAAAGGGATACTCGCTAGCGTGAAGAATGAGACACAAGAGTTCATGTGCGTCTTCGATCCTCAACCCATGTCCATGTAGAGGTGTCGTGGACGAGTGGATATGTCACCGGAATGTGGATCACAAGGTCCGCGGTTCAAGTCCACCACGGCACTAATGTCATTTGGCAAGACATCGATCTACATTTGCCACTCTCCACCCATGTAGAGAGAGCTACCCGACTTGGATGAAGCTCAATTCCATGCCGATTATAAGTCCAGTTCGTCCAGTTTAAAATGTAATGAACAGTCTTGCAAGTGTAGGCAGGTGAAAGCTTCTTTATCCTGGCCTGAAACTTCGTTAGTGCCAAGTGTATACTATGCCTGAAATTGCATAGCTTAAAGGTATAGACCAGTTTTGGAAACGCCCCCTCTCAACAAATCCCTCATCAGATTATGTGCACACACCCCCCCCCCCTCCACCAGGTTATTCTCCACACTGTGTATACAGTTCAAAGACCTGCATCATTAAAGGTATAGACCAGTTTTGGAAACGCCCCCCCCCCTTTCAAAAAATGAAATGGAAGCTCTTATTACCAATCATGTGATAGAATATGTTTTGACCAATACGTGATGATACACATTTTGCCGGAAACCGCATACTAATTGATATATTTGGTAAGTATCATATCGATCCGGCCTCGATAGATATCGCGTAGTCCCATATACATCTTTCTGTGTACAGTGCTTGTAACTTTAGCAAGACTGGGCCAAATTTCTTATCATTTTGATGATTCCAGAACCTTGTAGTACATTCAAATACTTATATGCTAGATGATCAACCTTTTCTGATCGATTCCACAACGATTCTTCACAATGCAATCGCATGGCCAGAACCAGAACTGGTCTATACCTTTAATTGCAGCTTAAATCTCTAGTGCCTCCTATAATGCCTCACTCCAACCAGCACACGACCTGCCCACACAAAATCTGGGTATCTTCTCGCTAATCTTATTGCCCTCAAATCTAGTCCACTCTATATAAAAAAATGTGACACAACCAATTGTAAATGGCGTAAATATTCTAAAAAAGAATGAAACGCCGATAATACCAAACAACAAGAACATTTCTTTCTCTCTCTTTCTTTCCCTTTCACTAAACAGTAGAACGCTCACCTTGTTACATGCATATCACACAGTATTACACCCCTCTCAATACAGAAAAGACAACCCTTTGTTAGGGAATTGTGGTTATCATGTTATAGTATCTTGCTATATTGCTTTGCAACCAAACTTATTCAATTTGCCTACCAGTGATCCTACCCTACTAAGCAGCAAATGAATTCGGGGCATGAACTCACATGTTGACACTCCAGGGGCGGATCTAGCTTTTGCTAAGGGGGGGGGGGGGAGGGGGTTAAACCTCTTAACCCTACCCCCGTAGATGCGCCCCTGCACTCTTACCTCGCCCCCCAATCAGTGTATTTAGGGAATGCATGTGCGTGTTCCCAGCGACCCCCCCCCCCCCTTTCAGCAAAAGTCCGGTGTGTAAAGTCAATACGGGTCGACACTTTTCTTTTGTTATACGAGCCTTTTTCAGCACCCCCCTTTTCAGCCAAAGTCCGGTGTGTAAAGTCAATACGGAAAGACCTTTTTCTTTTGTTACGAGCCGGAGAGTTTGGGAACACGCATGGTATCCCTTCAATCACGGAGGGGGGGGGGGGGGGGACTCTTACATAATTTTATACACCTATCTTTTATTATCGTCATTCAATGCGATCTATTTATAAGGCCTTTATGGAAAAGGAATGAAAGATTTCAGATAGCTGTTTGTTCTACATTTTGCAGACTTCGGTCATTTACCTGATCGCATCCAACAATAGCATTGATAAAGTGGGTGTAGAGGGTTATTTTTTATATACTCCACCCTCTTCAGAATTCGTGCAGAACACATTTGATCTAGACTTTTGTTTTCCCTGCCCACAGGACCAAAGAATTTGGGCCTTGTGAAGCCCGTCCTCTCATGATCCTTCCCAGGGGTTATTCGAAGGCCAACAAGACCATAGGTCTTCAGTCTTCGGGATTCCCTGTCTCAAGAACCTTCCCAAGTATTCAAGTATTCAGAGGCTCCTAGAGACCGGACCCCATAAGTCTTGTCATTAATTTTCCTTGTCCTTATTTCAAACACTTATTCGTAAAATGCAACTTTCCAAGTAATTGCCAGAAGGTCAAATTTAATTGAATTTATTCACTACTTTCATTTAAAAAAAATATACACGACCAAATAATACCATAAGTGATTTCATTTTACAAATGTTGTCGAGAAAATGACATAAAAATAGACACGAAAGGAACTTACCCAAACTTTGGATCAGAAATGTAAAGGTAGATGACTATCAATAAAATTCAAACGAACGATCTATGTCACAAGAAACCGATTGTCAACTTGAAATTGGAGAATTGAAAACGGTGAATTATTTGCAATCATTTAAATAGCAACGAATTAATTTAAGTGCAACACCACGAATTCTATTTTTAAAAAAGTTTTTGAAGGGGAAATTATTGAGTCGAAAGCCTTTTGAAGTTCGATCATATAATAATAATGATTTTTCTGTTTTCAATTACATTAAAGACAAGCGTGAGTTCTGGTAATGATAGAAACAAAATTCTCACAGAATCCTACAAAACTTACACTGAATGTTCAAGATTACATGTGCCGAAAGATTTTGGTAGAAAATGTATAAGGGATCAGCGGCGTACGCAGGATTTTTTCAAGGGGGGGGTTTTAAAATATTTTGCTCCCGAAAATTTGAAAATCGCGCCGGCCGAAAAGTCGCTCAGTGGGGGGGGGGGGGGGGGGGGGGGGGGGGGGGGGGGGGGGTAAGCGGACACTTTTTTTTTTTTTTTTTGGAGGTCGAAAAAAATCGCAACGACTCAGCCAGCCGAAAAGTCGCTCAGTGGGGGGGGGGGGGGGGGGGGGGGGGGGGGGGGGGGGGGGGGGGGGGGGGGTAAGCGGACACTATTTTTTTTTTTTTTTGGTCTCGAAATTTCATAATTTGACATTTTTGGTCGTTGGGGGGGGTAAGGTCACCTTATTTAGGTTAGCCGTGGGTATAATTTTTTTTTTTTTTTTTTTTTTTTTTTTTTTTTTTTAATAAAAAAAAAAAAAAAAAAAAAAAAAACCAAAGGGGGGGGGGTTTTAGGTTTTTTTAGGGGGGTTTACATACATAAAAATACCAAAGGGGGGGGGTTTGAACCCCAAACCCCCCCCCCCTGCGTACGCCCCTGTAAGGGATGGATAATGAGCACAGAAAGTTAAGGATATCAGGTATTAAATAGGCCCGAAACATGTGCTTAAAACAGGTCCCTAATTGTGCAAATGAGAGATGTGGTCTTTACTGAAGAAGATTTCCAGCACATTTTTGTGAGGTTGTTTTTATTTTGATCTACGGCAGGATAAACAAAATCCAGCATGAACTATAACCATATTCTCTCGACATATGATGCCCATACCAGAGCTCAAGATTAGCTTTAACATGATTAAATTGGCAAAAGAGCATGATCAGTGGAATAAACGGCCATTTAACAAAACTGCTTATCGAGAAGAATATAACGTTTATACAAAATATGTATAGTCTCGTATAAATGCATGTTTTAAAGATTTTTGAAAAGAGTTGGAGTAATGAAATGGGACAATAATTTGAACATTTTTATTTGGTCTCTTGTTATAAATGGTAATCATCTTGGCAATTTACAGATCTCGACAGGTACAACACCTTGGGGTGTTTCACAAAGATCCTATTAGAGTCAATCGTAACTCTAAGTTGGACTTAAAAATTATGGAGAGCCATTTGTAGCCTTTAAAAAATATATATTAAAAAGCGAAAATTCAAGTACTTTAGACTTTTTATTAATTCCACATCAAGAACATGAAATCTTCTTGATAATAGAAAATATGAATGATTTTAATCAACATTTTATGTCTTTTAAAAAAACTTGTACAAAGTATTTCCATAGATGCTAACGGCTTTCGTTAATTATTAAGTCCAACTTAGAGATAATTTCAACTTAGAATCTTTGTGAAACACCCCCTTTGCTCAGTATTTGAGCTGCAAATATAGCACAACGCTTTAAATATGACATGAATACATTTCTTCACTACAGAACAATTAAAAGAATCAACACATAACAAGGAGGTTTAACCATTCTTAAAGACAAAGCGTTGTTTATCTTTTTTCTTTGTAAATGATGCCTAAGAAATATGCATAATGAGAAAATTAGCATTCAAATAAAATTATACAATCAACATGTGAAATGATATAAAGTTGAATGAATCAAATCGCTTTGAAAATGGGCACATTCCTTGAATAAAACCTCATTGCGGCTTTGGAGCTTCATGACAAATGTAAGATAGGAAGTTATTCATAAGGTTGGTGATTGTTACAGCATTGGGATGAACGTTGTCTTTGAAATTCTGAGCTATGGTCATATCCCACGCGTCAATGAAAGCCAGTTCTGGAGAATCCTTCAACACCTCCCTCAACGCTAGGTCCAACGTTCTAATATACCACTCGCTGTTGTGTAACTGATAAAGGAGCTTTGCATGTGCTCGGGTGTTTGCGCTCTTGAAGACTACCAGTGTTTGAGGACTTCTCTTGCGTAGTCTCTGAACAGCCGCTTTGATATCTCTCATTCTCTCTACGTACATCTCTAATGGATATGTCGTGTAGTGTGTTCCAACACAAATAAGGATTACTGATCTTGAGTCTACCTTGAGATCGTCTAATGCATTGACAATGTAATTGATCGTCTCCTTGCGTATAAAGCCCGATGGACGAACAGGAAAGCCGTGAAATTTGAAATCTATTGAGATGTTAAACTTAGCACCCTTAGCATATAGAGGCCCAGCTAAACGTTCACTTGTATCTTTCGGGGAATTCCCCACTATCTCAGGTTTGTACCTATTTGCAAGCTCGAGGTATAATTGTCTAGAAGTCGAGTCGCCGAAAATATGAACTGCTCTGTTCTGCAGGCACTGTAAGACATCTGTTTTGGTAAATCGACGGAGTTTGCATTGATCTGAAAACCAGATGTTCTTGCTATAGAAGCCCGAAGGAGAAGGGTTGTGTAAGTGTTGTCCTGGTCTGCAGGAAGGTAGAGAATCCTGATAGGCAAACACGCTCTTTTTCCAGCCTGTAGAGTTTCAGAAGTAAGAAAATGAGTTGAAAATATCTTCAACCAATGTTAAAGGTAAAAGGTAATAATTGTAGGACAATTACCCCCGACCAACCCCCCTCTCGGATAATTAAACCGAGCAATTAAGGACCTCCGGACAAACACCCCAGGACAATCAAACCCATACAAATAACCAGGGACAATACCCCCTGGACGATTACCCCTAGGACAATCACCCCAAGGACTTTAACCCCGGGACGACTACCCTCTAGGACCATCACCCGGGACAATTGTCCCCAGGATAATTACCCCAGGACAATTACCCTCAGGACAACCACCCCAAGGCAATCACCAGGGGGCAATTACCCTCATGATCTTAACCTAATGACAATTACCCGCCATGGAAATTACCCTTAGGAGGAAGTTGTCCCTGCACAGATATTGATCTACATGGCACTAGACCTTCATGGACATAAACATACTCGAAAGGTTACTCATGGAGGATGTAGAATTGGTGCCTTTTAAAGAGTGGAACTAACAAGGGCGTAGGCTATCCAGGATTGTTTAAGGGGAGGTGTTTTTTTTGCCAAATTCGTGAGAAAATATTTAGCCGCGAATCAGCTAGAAGGAAGGTTCGGTTGTCACTTTCGAAAATCTGAGTGCAACTGTGGACTTTTACCTAATACAGTGTATAAAGTCCGTTTTGGAATGTAATTTAATACATATGCCTAGTTAAAAACCGAGTATTCCCAACATAGCATCCACAAATCATGCTTATTTCTGACTAATAAAAATATAAATATGACCAATGATAGCTCGTCGTTCGGTAATTCTGACATAAATTTGAATAGATTTGGATAATAATTCCTTTTGCTACTTTGTGACATGCCTAAATAGATAAATTGAAACACATGTGATCAATGTTTATAACACAGCATGCAGAATTGGGCCTTTTTCTGGCCACTGTTTTAAATACAGCATGTGCCTGAGACAGGTTCCTAGTCATCTACTGACAATGTCAACTATTCATGAATTCAACAATTTTTTTCTTTCAATGACCAATATATTATCATTCCACTGACAAACCGAATTCGCAAAGGTTGATGGCCAACAAACTGTGGCCAGTAGTGGTTATGACCAATGAACAATTTTCCAACAATGTACGAGTAAGATACATTTGTTTTCTTGACTTGATTTAAGTTCGAATGTAATCTTTTTTTAACGAGCCTTTGTGTGTGATATATTACAATACAAGGGTTTGATTGAAATGTAGATGAAAAGTTCTAATCGGATTCAAAATAAAGAAATGAAATGAAATAAGTTAAATTAAGATTTAATTGGAAAGTGATGAGATTTTATATTTGTTGGGGTCCGTACTTACTGTTAAAATCACCGATGACATTTACTGGAAGCGGGTGGTTGACTATGGGCAGTTTATGGCTATAGAAAATAGGAGAAAATCATGTCATCTTCATTCAGAATAGTATAATATAGAATATTTAGGAGCGCTAAAAACCATAGCGCTTACAAATACAAATATATGAAACGAGGAAAAAATGTACAGTCTGACAGGAAAGTGATCACATAGATCACCGAGGAAAAGATGAATTCTGCAGTATCATTTGAAGGTGGCAAGACAGGTGATTTCCCTTATGGGGGATAGTTCCATGTCTTTGATGCAGCTATTGCAAAACCCTTTTCAGCTGTTGAAAGTCTAGATTTGGGAGAGATAAGTTTACATGTGTCGGTTATTGAGCGAAGATTACGAGATGGTGTATATAATGATAACGTCATACAACATACATGACATTTCTTCACGGTTTCATAGATGTATGAATTCAAATTTTTTGCTCATTGGTCTACATATAGCAAAGATGACCTTTATCTGCCCATGCGCAGATTGAATATATACGATCTGGCTTGTTAGAGCACTCAACACGTCAAAATCGGATACTGCCCCAACATGACGCACATATCCATCCCTGGAATTGCTCAAGGCGTCAAAAAATATTTTCAATTCCGAAGCTTCAAAGTAAAGTAAATCAAAATATATATAAAGTCAATAAACTAAATGTTTGTTGAATGTTAGGAAGGAAGTTAATTGCAACCATCAACCATACAGTTGTTTTAGGTAGGGCCTTGAATGTTTCAAGAGAATCGGCTGTTTGAAGAAGGAAAAAAAGGGTAACCGGAGCTACTAATGAAAATGCTCTATCCCCCATTCTTCTTTTTTAATTCCGGATTTCCTTTTGCCTAACATTACTAGATAGACATAAACCCACATATACTTTTTGTTAAATACACACCCCCACCCTACCCGCACACGCACGCACACACACACACAAATAGTCCAGCGGTGGGTGATGAAAAATAGAAAAATAGAAAAGATATAATGAAAGAAGAAGACAAAAGAATACAAGTAGAAGGTGTGAACTAGAAATAGAAGATACATGCGAAATATTAAGATAATAAAAGGCTACTTCATATACATACCGAGGGTGTCGTACGTTTGATATAAACCCAATGGCACCGTAAAGAGTTGATATTGATAGAATACCTTACTTACACTTTGAATATTGTTTGTTCTTCTTTGCTGATGGCCTCCATTGTGTATTTCTCGCATAACTTGTGATCTGACGTGTACAGCTTCCAGTCACCACAAGACAAGTTTTTATTAGAGGGCGCTACACAGAACCAAGGATATCCTGTTCTTCCATCCGTGAAGTTACAGAGAGATTGCTAATTAGGTGGGGAAGAACGCGAGACGGGAAAGCAATATATACATAATTTTATTTGTTTATTTGTTATGTGAGCCCTTGGTTTTGTTATATTTGTCAAAGAAATGATAAAGATTAGGCAAGGGCTTTAGGGCCACTTTATACAGAAAACCCTATTTAAGACAACATATTCACAATTGTCCATTTTATCACTGTTGCTAATATCACCACCATAATATATAATTCACTAGTGGTATATTAATTAGAGAGGTAAGAGACAGGTTTATTTCACGTATACTCACATTTTGTATAGCTTTTGGAAGGCACATGACATCTTCAAAGTCATTGACCCCCGAGTCAGATGTCCTAGAATAACGTCCGGTAAAGATTGATTTACCAGGCTCAACGACTCGAATCCTCTGCAGGACCCGAACCGCTTCACTTGGATGGACCAACGTCACAATCACTGCAACCTTCCCAGGCCATCGCAAAGTCACATTAGCAATGTAGGTACCATTTCCTAGGTCCTTTGTGACGTCAATGCTCCAAGATGACTGTGTTTCTGCAGTGTATAGTTTGACCCGGAAGTAGTCACCTCCACAAGTCTTGACGACGTTGTGGATGTCCCTTGCAGTAATACGGATCTGTATGGTTTCGTTGACTTGATATGATGTCTTCGGGTTTATGATATCTGCTGAAGAGTACACGTTGCTCGTAAACGCAATCGATTGAGATGACGAGTTTGATGGTGTATCATTATCGGGGCTGAACTCCTTGGTCAGAGATAAACGAGATGTGGCCTGGAAAGACTGATAACAAGATTGCCGTGCTCACTTATTTGATACGATGGGGGATGGGATTCTGGCATAACGTCAAGATAACTCTTTCTTAATATTAGATGAATTGACCATTAATCTAGGTGTACATTTCCTTTATTTAACAGAAATGTTAAGATACTTCATCCTTGCGGCTGCAATGTATATTAAACATCAAAGACGGACATTTTACAAATTCATGGCTTGCCAATTTACAGTTTAAGATTCGTGGAAAATAAATATACAATTGCAAAAGATATAAATGAGAGAATGATAAACGGTATAGCTCTTTAACAAAGCTTGCCATAATTGCAACGCCCTGCAATTCCGACAAGGAGAGTAGAGATGTGGGAACTTTGATAAGCTGCGTATCTCTATCCTTTATCATTCATAGAGGTATCGTAGTCCCGTAGTTTAAAGGTGGTTTAAAGGTATATACCAGTTCTTGTCATGCGATTGCATTGTGTAAGAAACGTTGTGGAATCGATCAGAAAATGTTGATCATCTAGCATAAGAATAAGTGTGTACTGCAAGGTTCTGGAATCATCAAAAGGATTATAAATTTGGCCCAGTCTTGGTAAAGTTACAAGAACTGTACACAGAAAGATGTATATGGGACTACGCGATATCTATCCGGGCCGGATCGATATAATAATTTACCAATATATCAATTAGTTGGCGGTTTCCCGGCAAAATTTGTATCATCACGTATTAGTCAAAACATATTCTTTCACATGATTGGTAATAAGAGCTTCCATTTCATTTTTTGGGAGGGGGCGTTTCCAGAACACTTGACTGGACATAAAATGGTCGTAGAGGTCGTCGATACCCGATATACTTCTCGGAATCCAATGGTAACATGCCAAAGTCGGTGTAACTTGGTTAGCATTGTGAGCGTCAGTAAAATGTCTTCTGGCTGGAAAGTGCTTTGCATTGTACTGCACTGCATGGAGAATGCGCATAGTAATTGTGTGCGGGCGAGCCTGACTACGATAACTGGGGTAGTAATATATCCGTTAAAAAACTTTTAAAGACCCCACTGTACTACTTGTAGCTACTTCCTCCCTCTATATAGAAAACAATGCCTTATCGGTGACCATTGGTCCTCATGATCCTCTTTTTCTTATGTTTATTGAGAGCTGAGTTGATGAGATAGCCACCTGTCAGTGACCTTCCTGGGTGGTCTAATCCCTCCTAGCCAAACTAGTACAGATGGCCTTTAAGACATCGTATTACGCGTATTATGTATTATACAAATGATGCATGCGCATGAGTTCATTATACGATCTATCCGCACTCGAGTTGAGGCTCGTTGACACAGCATCAACGAGGGCGGATAGATCGTATAATAAACGAGTGAAAACATGTATCATTTCTTTCATATAACGAAACTCCTAGATCCTTGTTATTTGATGTAAAAAAAAATAATTCAAGATTGTTTGTGACAGTATATGGCTGACAAATAAATCTCAAGTTTTAATAAGTCTCAATTTAGTGCGCACACATAAGTATAGATATAGCAAGCGCAGTTACCTCTACACCCATTAACGCACAGTGCTGCGCAAGAATAGGCACATGCACACGCAGTATTAAGCGCTCTAACCTATACGCGCACTAATGCGCGCTCTGAAAACGAGTTCAATAGTACAAGAAAATATTGCACTCCTTTTCATGAAAACAAGTGCAATAGGCTCAGTAATTAAATCACACGTGACCGCGCATGACCAATCACTTGATTAGGATCTGGGAGTAAGTTGTATAAAAACACATATTATTATGATTATTATGTTTTACTTTAATTTTCATTTCTGATAATATTACCACTTTATACACGTAAATTTACCTTATTTTGTGAAGGATGTTTAAAGCCCGGGCACGGATTCATTTCTCATGATATTACCATTCATACACGTACCTTATGTTTTGGAGGAGGTTTAAAGCCCGGGCGTGGTAACCACTGCTCAGATTGCTGGAGAATCCCAAGGGAAATTGTGAAGAATATCGTCACCAGAAAGCGAATAAGGACCGACATGTATTTATTAGATGCCATTGTACGTGGCATAGAATATCTGCAAAAAATACATCAAACGAACGGTTGTTATCATATGTACCGGACATAAAGTCCATGTTAATTGTTGTCAACCCTCAGGAAAATGCCGCGGTAGACACTCTACATGGAATCTACATGTGTTTCTATACCAGATTTCTGTATAAGATAAGGTATATCCTATCTCATCAACTAGCCCTTAAAGGTACTATGTCCCATTTGCTGGCCAAAAAAATGAAAAGGTTAAATTCCAACGGCATTTGAAAAATAATACTAATTTAGAACTTCCCTTAAAAAAGGGGGCTTGAAAAAGTGGGAAAATAACGACTATTAGTGGTAGAATCAACTTAAGTGCTACCAAGTCAGTGAGTAATAGTCTGATTTTCAGACCATTGTACCGAATGGTCATACGTGTTGCGTTGCGCAAAGATTCAATTAGTTTTATTTTGGCCATTACAAGAAGAGGGTTGTTGATGTAGACAAATGCTCATGTACCCTTTATACAGCTCATTGTATGTAATACCACCAAAGTAGAAAAAGGCCCGTCAGTCACTCAATAGTGTCTGACAGTGAAGTCTAGCAAGTAGCAGCTTTCCTGGCATAATTTGAATATTAATACACTGCTAACGTTTAAATTTCACAGATAGGACATACATGACATATTCATAATTCCTGCAAAGTTCTACAGAATTTGATGTTGGCCGCAAAAGGTATAGCTGTATAGTATTGTTAATGAGAAGGCTGAGTTCTGAATGGAGAGACGTGACAAATAATTAGTGAGCGTTTTTATTGTTATCCGATGCAACTGTAGAAGAACATCAGAGAAAAAATGTTCCTTGAAAAACATTAATCTTCAAATCCCTTCATATTCTAAATATGACATGTAAAAGCTGAAAACTGACGACCATATTTTTATACCATATGTTTGTGTAGTCCCTTATACATGTGTACAGTGCTCGTTACTTTACCAAGACTGTGCCAAAGTTCGTATCGTGTTGATGTTTCTAGAACATTGCAGTACACACCAATACCTAAAAGATACATGATCAACTATTTCTGATTGATTCCAAACCGTTTCTTTCAAATGCAATCGCATGGCTTGAACTGATCTTTGAGGCTAGGGCGGCACGCGCATATTTTGTTTTACACGACTGTTTAGCCAGTTCAGTCAACTATACTGTGCGAATGACTGAAACAGAGTCTAAGATTACTATTCGTGGTATTTGTTGGATTGTTGGAGCTGTACATACTCGGGCGTGTAGTTATGCAGCGGCCGCGATTAGCTACACAATTGTAGGCAGGGACGGTGATCCCGGGGGGCGGGAGTACACGTTCCCCCTCAAATGTTTTAGGAGGGGATCGTCCCCCCTCCCCCCGAAAATTCCCCGAAATGTATAGCAAATACTGATTAAAGATTGAAACACACTTAAAAGCTCCGGAGGGCCAAAGAGTACAGCGTTTGGACTAATAAAAATGCAAAACAAATATTCTCGCTCGGTCGCTATATAGCATCACTCGCTTAATATCGTTCAAAACATTGTAGAAAATCTGTATTTTATTGGTATCACGTTATAGCATTTAGTGAACTTTTACATCTTCAAAATAATGACTTTATGGTAATAACACGAACTATGGACAATGAACTTGTGGTACAAAAAAGGACGTATGACAATATTTGGGAATCTCTAAGGTACAAATAATTTGTGCCATTAACAAAATTCAACTCGATAGGTTAAATGCACGGTTAAACTACCTGAGCATGCTCAAGGAAAGAATGTAAAATGAAGAAGAAGTAAGTAAGTAACATTTGCTTTAAAGCAACAGGAATAAAGACATATCTGCTCACATATAATACCGTAAAATCTCTGTTACATAATTATTCTCCAAGTTTTCTTTTTCCTTCACGGAGGCGAAGAAGGAAGGGATATACCGGTAAGATGCAAACAAAAAAGAACCTGTGTCATTTGAGCAATAGAGTGGATGTTCTAGAAAAGATGGTGATTGATCATAAAGCTGAGATGGACCAGCAAATTCTGAATGATCCATCAACGGCGTTGCGAATATAACGATGCGGCGTTAGGGTTATTGCGGCATTACGGCGTTAAACTGCGGATTTACGGCGTTAAACTACGTTGTTACGGCGTTAATCTACGTCGTTACGACAAAATGACAAACTATATAATTATAAAGATTTAATTTCCTTTGTATCAGTTCCGAGTTAATTATCAACGAGACAACATGAATACTGTCGATATGTCCAACCGTTACGCTTGTTCACTATGTGATAGGACCTATAATCGCACATATATCCATATGAACATCCTCATATGAAAGAGCATGTATACGAGACTGAAAATTCCAACGCTGGTGAAGGAGCTAGTGAAGACGATTTCTCCGAACCACCCTCTAAAAAGCAAAGAGTTGTAGAATCTAGCAATGAAGCTGAAACAAGTGATTCAGAAAGTGAAGGAGAGGATGAATCGTCAAAGTCAGAGACACTTAACATAAAAGAACTTGAGGACAACCTTGTTTATAAAGAATGGTTAGAACAGGCCATGACATCCAGCGAGGACCTCAGGGACGAAAAATACCAAAAATACATCTCCAAGGGAATGGACGAAGAAGAAGCAAAAGAAAAGGCTCACGTGAAAGTTATATGCGCTACCAAACGCAGCTTTTTCGATCTTTACTCCAACTTCTTGCAGCAGAACGTGTACCTTGGAGGAGCTGACATCAATCATGAAATCTTGTCTGATCTAGCAAGACACGGTACACGATTCGAGGGCTTATTCCAGTATAAGGATGAGAATGATGATGATAATGAAGAAGAGACGTATGGTGCAAATGGAAGTGACAACTAAGACTTGACATCACCTTGACAATGAACACTTTGTATAAAACCCTAATAATATAGATGCCAAATTTACTCTATTTCAAATTGTTGAACATCAATCGACCTTTCTGAGTTTAAACGTGCACACCTGCCTTTACGGGTCCAAAAAAGAAAGAAAACTTTCATATAGCTCCGTTTGCTCTCATTTAAGAACGCTCCCTATCGGCAGAGTCCAGCAGCCTAACATCTACGTTTAATAGCCTATGGGCTTTTACACACACAACAAAATCGTTAAAATTCATTTTTTGTTTAAACGAAAAGCACATCCACCCCGACGTACGTTATCACTAGCTCTTTCATTGGAACCCTCATGTCCCATTGACTTTTGAAGGTTCACCCACCGTAATTTGGTCAAAATAGGTCGCAAGCTCGCCATTGCCTATATATAACAAATGTACAACAAGTCGAACTTTGGACTCAATTTACTACGCGATTGTAAGGTTATAAGTCAAGCACACGAAGCTTAAGAAGCATGAATTATCATAGGTCAGTTCTGATTTGTTCATAATGTCAATTTCATCCAACCCCCACCGTAATTTTTCCAATTAGTATTGGCAAGCATTTTGCCGAGGTAAGCAAAAACATGAATATTCATGAAAAACCATGGACTATTCGATTATTAACAAAGGGGTGCAATTGTGCACCACATCAAACTCCCCTACTTTCAGTCAAGTATTTCATTGTATTATGTAGTTTGGTAGGTTTATTTTACTAACTGTTTAATTATCAGATATCAATGATAGTTTAAAGATATGGAAAACATTCTTGTATTTTATATTTAGCAAAGCAATCTCACATACAAAATCACTATCAAGTGTCGTCTGATCCGCCGATTGCCGTCTGCAATATACGCAACCTAGCTACGTTTGTGCTGGCAAAAATGAGACAACCGGAGAAAATGCTACTATGTTTTATATTATTAAGATATTTATACCTACAGTACACTATATGTTTGCTGTACAATTATATTAACAGTTTTTACATATTTACTATGAAATAATACAATAATCTGACTTGGGTTCTATTTCTCTAGTTAAAAATGTTGTGTATATTTTATCTCTGTTCCCTTGTAACATAACAAAATTGTAACTGTTATCTTTGTATTCAAATCTGTTTTGCATGAAGTCTGTACTACATAGTGTTTAATTTCATTGAATTGTTGGCGTTATCTGTTCGTCGAATAATCGATTGCATCTCCTCGTCAAGACCATCCAAACCTTGGTAGGTAGGTGCTTGTGCATGATGGTGATTCGTCTGAACTTGATGGGCTAATTACTGAGGAACCAACCTGGACACGAACAATATTATACAAATGATGCATGCGCATGAGTTCATTATACGATCTATCCGCACTCGAGTTGAGGCTGTGTGTATCTATCGCACGAAACCGCTAAGCAGGGCTCCCACTTAGCCGAGTTGGAACATCGAGTTTTGGCGAGCTGGCGCGATGTTATGGCAAGCCGTTTTTATTATTAATTGATATTAATCAATTAATTCTTGTTATCAAGAAATAATTTTATGTTGTGAAGCAATGGTAATTCTTGATATCAAGAATTCGATTTCGTGTTCGTGATATCAGGAATTCGATTTCGTGATATCAAGAAATATGTGTTAATGATAAAACTGCTTGCCATAAGATCGCGCCAGCTCGCCACAACTCGAGGCTCCAACTCGGCAAAGTGGGAGCCCTGCTTTAGGCTAGCTGAGTGCGATAGATACACACAGCATCAACGAGGGTGGATAGATCGTATAATAAACGAATGAAAACATTAATCATTTGTTTTATACAACGAAAATCCTAGATCCTTTGATGTAAAAAGTATTAATTAAGGTTGTTTCTTGACAGTATATGGCTGGCAAATAAATCTCAAGTTTTAATAAGTCTCAATTTAGTGCGCACACATAAGTATAGATATAGCAAGTGCACTTACCTCATACCATTTACACATAGTGCTGCGCAAGAATAGGGACATACACACGCAGTATTACGCGCTCTAAGCTCTACGCGCACTACTGCGCGCTCTGAAAACGAGTTCAATAGTACTGGAAAATATTGCACTCTTTTTCATAAAAATGAGTGCAATAGGCTCAGTAAATGAATCACACGTGACCGCGCATGATCAATCATTTGATTAGGATCTGGGAGTGAGTTGTATAAAAATAACTAGATCAATAGGACGTATTTATTCTTCATCAATACACAATAGTACCAGTTACTATTTGCTAACCTGGACATGAATAATATAAATAACTGCACCAATAGGACGTATTTATTCTTCATCAATACACAGTTGTAAGAAGGTTTATATTTGCTAACCTGGACGTTGTACGTCAATCGACATTTCTGAGTTCAAACGTGCACACCTGTACGGGTCCAAAAAAGAAAGAAAACTTCTTACTATGTTTTATATTTTTAAGATATTTGTACCTACCGTAAACTATATGTTTGCTGTACAATTATATTAACAGTTTTTACATATTTACGATGAAATAATACAATAATGTGACTTGGGTTCTATTTCTCTAGTTAAAAATGTTTTGTATATATATTTTTAAAAATCTATGTTCCCTTGTAACATAACTTGTAACTGTTATTTTTGTATTCAAATCTGTTTTGCATGAAGTGATCCACATTGATACGGAAACAAATAAAGTAAATTAAAGTAAAATTTCTGTACTACGTAGTGTTTTATTTCAATGATGTGTGTATTCTACGCCAGCATAGTCGTATAACATACAAAGTATGTGCAGAATGATGTTTTGAGAGAGTTCAAACACAGCCTGGAATATATCAAAGTGTTGTGTGACAGTCCAAAGAACTCGGCGGTATGATTATGAACAGGTCGGGGTAAAATCAGCTTCGTTATTTTGTCGAAAGTCGATTGAGGGGTTCATAAAGTCAATGCACGGTCAATAAGAAACAACGGTACTATTGCTGAAAAGAGGTAAGTCAAATACAAAAGAAACCTATACAAACTCAATACCCTTTATACATATGTTACAATACGCTTCCTCGTCACAGTATGGGTAAATACGCGTTCCTTTATTAGTTGATCTAACAATAGATATTGACCCAACCTGCAACAAAAGTCAGTTCCACAAAGAAAATACCTATCCAATATTAGGAACGTCTAAAATTCCTAAAAATCTTTAAGTAAAATTCGAAATGTCAAAATTCACAAAGAATCACGTGTTGCAAGTCACCTTTTGGTCGAAATCCATAACGAAAAATTTAAAGTAAAGTTCATAAATTCTAAATGGCAAAGACTTTTTTAATTTTTTAATTTCTTTTTTTTAACGGTTATCATGATCCCACGGAGAGTGAAAACTGCCTCGCAGTTTTGGTCAGCTAAACGTGTATTCATCGTTCAATATCCCAATTTAATTCCAAATTTCTAACATCAATTAACACAATGGTTAGTATCTTTCTACAAAAGAAAATATTTACACCAATCGGGTAGCATACATACAAGTTTAGTGGATATATCTGAATATGCATTATTCCTTACGTCACAGACGTGCGTCGTGAAATTAAAATTTTAATCCGGGCCTACAAGTTATGAAGTTTTGAAAGTTTAATCGCCCATTGATACCGTGATGTTGGTTGTTTTCTCGTCTTTCCTCACCTGAAATGCAGATTATATGTATACCCCCCTCCCCCCAGTTTGTTCTCCAAACTGTGTATACAGTTCAAAGACCTACACCATTAAAGGTATAGACCACTTTTGGAAACGCCCCCTCTCAACAAAATGAAATTGAAGCTCTTATTACCAATCATGTGAAAGAATATGTTTTAACTAATACGTGACGATACAAATTTACTCGGGAAACCGCCTACTAATTGATATATTTGGTAAGTTATCTTTTTTTTTTTTAAATATCTAAATTTCCTTATTCTCCAAACTCTATTATTATGCAAACGTTTGGAAAAAAATCAAAAATGGTTGGGAGAATTACTGTTACAGAGTGTCGCACAGTGGATTTTTTTTCGGTTTTGTGTTGCATGTAAGAGAGTTAGTACAGTGGGACTTATATAATAAGTAACATTTCATACAAATATTACGCAATTTTTTTATCAACCTTCATCAATGTTATCGAGTCACTTTAAGCCAGATTGATATTGTTAAGTTGTTCGATAACATCATTCAGTTTTGATTTGATTGGAGATATATCTCAGTAATGAAACAGTGTTAAGGCTATTATATCTAAGAACAATGGTCAATTGTTCCCATCTCCACATTTGTACATGTTTCCAAAATGTAGCAGACAACCATTCTGCAATGATGATGTCATAGCTGTTCCCTAATTGACCAATCACAGCTGGGGCCTTAGAGCCCAGAGTGTAATGGACCAATCACAGTCCGTGTACACTGAATCTTTGTATGCATGCAGTGTCTGCTGCCATGGAGTGAGTGCAGTGCTTGCTATTAGGGACTTTTAGATTGAGTGGACGAGAACACGACGAACGTCGACTGATCATGCGTGTCAACGTACTTAACTGCCCATGTTGACTACAATTAGAAATCTTTTAGATTGCACTCGACGATATACATCCATGCAGGAAGTCTATGAACATCACGGACAAAGAAAGTTGACAAAATATACAGTTCCTCATTCTACCCTCGACAAAAGAACATCCCTTCACTGCTATTAGGTAAAAATGTGTAGAACAGGTGAATATGCATGTGACACCTGTTCTACACATTTTTACATAATAGCAGGAAAAGGATGTTCCTTTGTCTTCCTGAGGAACTGTTTATTTTATACGCACGCGGCATACTAGTACCTTAAGCCTGACTGAGACGACGCAACGCCTTAAAATGACGTCACACGTTGCAGTCAAAGCTGTCGACGTGCAAATCTAAAAGTCCCTACTGTAGCTATATAGACGCGCATGTTTACACGCGATTCTTCTTCTTCTTCTTCTTCCTTTTGAGTACAGACCTCTTTACAGAGTATTATCGTACTATACTGGGGATGTGTGTGTGTGTGTGTGTTCACTGACAAAACTAAGATTAAGAGGGTCAGGAAGAAGCAAGAAAGATCAGGACATGAAGTTAATTTATTGCTATCATTTGAAAACTATTTCAAAAGCATTGGTATGATTAAACAGTTAAGTTTTCATCAGGTTTTAGTCACATGACTGTTGGCCCAGTTTTTAGTATTAGTATTTGTGTTACTGTTAAGGTCTCGGTTCTCTTGAGTGGGCTTATCTCTAAAAAAATCTCTTGATGTTACTCACATACCGGTACTAATTATCCACTTCATAATATATACAGCACTATACATGTACTAGGTAAGCTATCTTCATGAAAATCATAAGAATATAAAAATAACTTTGTACGGTCTAGATACTTTCACACGCATGCAACACAAAACAGTTAGGCCACACCTAGCTGCATTCCTATCCTGGCTGTGTATTAAAAGCTGTGCTATTGATTCTCAACATTTCAAACACCACTGTACAAAACTCAACCGATTTCACTCAAAATTGGTACCTAAATAGCAGTAAAATACCATTTTTTAAACTAACGGATGTTAGAAAGAATAATTAAAAAATTCAAATTGTAAGTCTACTGTCAAACTTGCCGATCAGGCCACATCCGCATGGTTGTGTCCATTTGTGTAAGTGTGTTGACTATTCATGTGTGCACATGCTGCCTATTAACACGTAGTGCAGTGCTAAAGGTCAATAAGCATTAGCATTGATTCTCTATGCTTTGCTGGAGTGAGTTAGGCTTGCGCTTGGGCCTTTGGAGTCTTATAAATAATAGTTAATACTAAGTGGAAACATGACCACCTCTATTGATTCTAAAATTGTCTAACATCATTGTAAAATACTTGAATTTACTCAAGGGCTCCACTTTAGTTATAATCGATGACGTCTGAACGGCAGTAAAGTACAACGTATCGTGCAATAAATTTCACTCACGGCCTTGTTGGAAAAAAATAATTTAAATGAAAATTAAATCTTTACTGTTTTCTCTCCTGGCAACTGTCCCAGTTGTATTCATTGTATGCACTTCTGTCTTACTGTGAGTACTGAATCTCCGTGCTCATACATGTAAGATAAGGTGATAAACTGTTTACGGTTGACCTCGTATGGTACATGAGTAATATAATGTCTAATGACATATTAAAGTTCGAACACTAATTATTGGGTGGAAATTATAAATAATAACACTTTGATTCAGGTAATAGTAATGCCACTCAGAAAATAGCTTGGGTAGTCATTGACTACATTAACAAGTCAGCATTATGAAACAGTTATTCAGCTTTCAATCGTTTTAACTAAGATGTTGCAAAATAATTTTTTCCACAATGAAAATGTGTGCATTCCTTTTTTTTTAGGAAGGGGACTGAACATGTGTTCGAATTGTATATGGGGCATTTCCTTTATTACATGTAAAGCTTGGACCAATAATAATTTGTTTTCCTGTTTCTCTTTTTGTCTTTAAAAACTTGCTTCAGCCACAAAAACCAACGATGTTCCGAATGAGGCAGAGTAAATAGTGATGAAGGAGCCACCTTCGAAAATATCTGATAACTTTGACCAAGGCAATCAGATGAGCAAATGTGTTCAACCAAGAGTTCGGCATATTATTCCACTACAGTTTATCATATGTAGAAGAGACAAAACAGCTTATGACCATTTTATAAGGAAAAGAAAGAAGGAGAAATTAACTCTGTGTGAAACATTTTCTGCAAGTAAGCTAGTACTTGCTGCAGAAATGCGCAAAGATGAGAAGATTCTGATAGAGATTCGTAGGAAGGACCCTTTCGCCTTGGAAGTGAGATATCACTTGAGCTGCTACCGGAATTATACAAGGCTTCTCACAAAAAGGACAGAGAAAAAAATCCTTGAGAAGAAATTGTATTGAAAGTCATGTGATCATTTTTGTAAATCAATCGTCGATGTAAGAGTAGTGAAGGGTCGGGATGTGTTAAGATTACAGAAATTGCTTGCATTGTTCATGACGTGTGTTAAGGAGGAAGAGGGAAAGAAATCCCAGGTTACAAGTCGTATTATTTAAAGCGAAGGCTTCAGAAGACCTTTCCTTTTCTGGAACTTCTTCGTAGTAATTTTAGTGATTTAGCTTTTGTAGAAGATTTGTCAATGGATGAGGTTGCATCGTCATGGACTGTTTCATATTTTATGACGTGCAGCCCATGTCTATTAGAGTTATATAGTTTGTTAGCCATACAGTTTGAAAGTAAGTATCAGTGTACTTCTGAGTTTTACACTTTAGAATTAAAGTGAGTATAGTAGAGTATATTTTCTAAAAGCTTAGAAGTTACAATACATGTACCTGCTTACTTTGGCTGAATTTACTGAATGTTAGTATGAATAGATCCAGAGACGTACCGTTTTAATATGACAGAGCTTTATACTCTAGCAGTGTAATTTCTAAACATTTTAAATCGAATCTGATGGTACATACATATATAATGCTTATGTGAAATACATAAGCTTTGCTGCTGATTTTTTCTACACTATTATGGCCATGTATTTTCTGTCATGCATTATAATCTGATTGGAAATGATGCCATATCTCCTTTTCTATCTCTCCTCTTTCCATTTGGGCCCTTACCAACTCTCCCTATACAATATGTATTTCTTTTATCAGTCCTTCGAGCTTGAGCTCTCGTTTTCATTCTCTTTCTGCTCGTATTTCGATTGTGATGCTGCTCCTATTCTACTTTTATATTCGCATTTATATTCATACCTGAATTTATTCATGATGTGATTCAGAATCGTATTTAAAATTCTTGCTATGTATAAGCTATTAGACATTGTAACTGTCTTGTTATGTGTTGTGCTGAAAGCCGGAGGACCGTATACCTGCTCATAGACTTTTTCTTTATAGAGTCTTGACGCCCTTCTGGCTTTCAGCACACGACACCAAGTTTTTGTCTTATGTTTTACATATTAAATAATACACCAATGGAAAACAAATTTCTGTATTTTTTATTTTTATGGGAGGCGAGTTGGCTCAGTCGGTAAAGCGTCCGTCTGTCGAACCAAAGATCCCGGGTTCGACTCCCACCCAAGCGGATGACTGAAGCCTGCGTTGTGTGTTAACGTGCCCCTTCCCTTGTTCATAGACGCAGGTTATGTCAAGTGGAAAACACTCCGTCCCTCGGATAGGACGTTAAATGGAGGCCCAGTGTAGAGAAGAGTCACTACCTTTGCACGTTAATAACCCACTGCACTATTCGTATAAGAGTAGGGGGAAACCCCGGTGTAGTGGTCCACCTGCACACACCCCAGTATAGTACGATAATACTCTGTAAAGAGGTCTGTACTCAAAAGGAAGAAGAAGAATACAATCTTGAATCTTGAATCTTGAATCAACAATGGTTTATTATGTCAACAGTATTTTTGAACTTGTACTGTGGGTCATTTTTTTGTGTGTAATTAATTTCATTCATCAGGGGGCTTGCCTACATTGTGTACATATACATGTAGATCCATGTGTGGGTGGTAGGGGTGGCTGTGTGTGACTAATAGAGTTAGCATGGTATGAAATTTAGTTAGAATCTTTTGCTGGTCGTATGATTGGAAACTACTGTATGTTTATGTGACGTTTTCGCTTCATGGAGCTGGTTTCGGGGGGGGGGGGGGGTGAGGAAAGCTAAAATTAATTAATGATAAAACATCGAGAATTCTCGGTTTCGTTTTTCTGGGTCGCACTGTATAGGTAACAATACAGTTTCCGGTGTTGGTGCGGCGGTACGAAGCCTACTTTTAGTTAATCTTGTAATTATCTTTTGTCGTTTGAATCTGTTGAACATTATACTGCATTTCACAGAGGAAAGACCAATTAGGCACACATTGGCAACCGTTTTGAATATTATCAACGGTAAGTATGGATGAGAGGTGGTGTTTTACATCCCCCCCCTTTCCTTTGGTCACCTAGGTGCCTGTTCTCTGAGGGAACTGTTCTTCCCGATGAGCATCGTTTGTCTTTGGTTGACTCTCATCATTACCTTATTTCATTTATTAAAGATAGTAATCGACAGCTAGTCGTTTGATTGTGAATTTGTTATAATATGTAAGACACGTGTACATTTGACGCCATTTCTAACGTTATTATATGACACATCATAAGTTATGTTGATACTATAAGATGTTGCAGTTGAATGAATTAGTAGGCTCAATAAAACATGAAGTACACGCACAACATAACAAATGCAATGTGTAAGATGTTGGATGATACAGTACTTATGATCTTTTGTTGGGATGGGAGCTCGGGGGGGGGGGGGGGCTGTGCAAAGTATGACATGAAAAATGAAAAAAATAGTTTTTTTTCTATTCTCTTTGATTGAGATGATGTTTATGGCAAATTACATCATAATTTGTACATAAGAATGTAAGTTAAATCTATTTGTATATATATATATATATATATAAAAGATATTTTGATAACTTTCCTGGGGAAACTCGATATCTCTTAGCTGTTCTTCATCGACTCTATTATTACTTTCATGGCTTGATATGTATTTATATATATATATAATATATATATATATATATTTATATATCATTGTATATATTTGATATTTCTATAGGAAGAAACCTTTGTAATTCTTGTTCATTGCTTATGGTTTATGTAATGAGAAATTTAAATAGAATAAACTGAACGTGACACTGTAATAATGATAACAATAATGA